>BMAT01012290.1:20788-43295 GCA_019649035.1 Elysia marginata
TACGCAGGCCAGCAATTTCCTAACCTTTTGCTCTTAGTATTTGTAAAAAGTATATAGGGCGCCGCCAACAAAGTAGGCTATTGTAAAATTTTAATGTAGATTTAGAACGCAGCTCAGAATTTACTGTTGCAACGTACACAGCATTGAATTTTTTATAGCAGTAATAACAATAATAATCAAAAGCAGAGGAACAAAATTAATAACGCGCCTTGCGGTTTATTTATCTGAGGTTTTGAAGGTTTTCTGTCATGTTTTCAGATAAGATCAAAGTGTGAATACTACCATATGTTGCCGAAGAAGGGTTTAAAAAAGAGAGGACAGCGAAAGACAGAGAAAGAGAAAGGGAGAGATAGAGAGGAGGGAGAGAGAGAGAGAGAGAGAGGCGGGGTTGATTGAGGAGGGAGGGGAGGGGAAACAAAGACGAAGACAGAGAGATAGAAGTTACAGGGAAAGAAGTTTCTAGGCCTTCAGTGAACACACAGGGAAAGAAGTTTCTAGGCCTTCAGTGAAGTTTCTAGGCCTTCAGTGCAGTTTGAATCTCTATTCTCATTGAAATGGTTGTGTCACAAAGCTAAAAAAAATCACCTCTGTTAAGATTTTAATATGCTAGGTTTTTGCTCTTGAAAAGATAAGAAGAGTGGCACTAACCACACGAATATAAAATATTTAGGCCAATATTTCGGCTAATATTTTTTTTTCATTTTACGTAACCGATTTTATTTCTTCTAACATGATAAAAATTAGGTTATGTTGATCGACGTTTTCTTAAAATGTGTGAGAGTGCATACGTCGCTACCGCAAATCGAACCGAGGAACACAAGGAATTTTTTTTTAAAAAGCTAAAAGACACGCCCAATAGAGTTGATAAAGTAGTGCGGTAACAATGTGCATTTCTAAAAGTTATTCTACCTGTTCGGTCCATGTTACCTGAACTCCAGACTAATCTCGCAGAATTACAAAACAACAGGATTAATTTTGTTAAGACTAAAGTATAATAAGTTTAAAAATGAGGTTACACTGTCAAATTATAGAAACCTGACATGAGATCCGGCATCGATTGGGCCTACCTATAAAAACGATCGAATTGAAAGATAGGATTAGATTTATGTAGGCTACACAAGGAACAAGGAACAGGACAATCAATGCCCTCGCTGTGAACAGTTTGTTGATGTATGAATAGGCATACACGCACAGTATGGCCTAGATAATTTAGACTGTCAGCTTTCAGTAGGCCTACCGCTCTCTATTTTCAGTCTGTTTAATATAATTTGCCGCAAAGCCGATATGGGATTCTGACCTTTTAAATTTTCATTCTTACCCTTTTACAAGAACTGGGCGAATTTAATTCGAATAAACTACGTTGTTTGTTTGTTTTTTTTTTGTTTTTTTTTTTGTTTATTTTTGTTGTCACAAGCTTAATAAACTTTGCTTGCATTGGTTGTAAGGAAAGCATCGGTGTTTTTACAATAATGATTTAGTTGGTCAACGAATACCCTACAGCATCTTTTTACCCACTTATGAGTAAATGGCCATTATTATCCCTGCTACTGAAAATCTGTAGACCTATTGAAGACTTAGGATGTGGGTCCTAGCTTGCTTTTGGAGCTGCATGTTATAGAAATAAATTTAAAAAGACAGACAAGACCACATTATATTATCTACCTTTCTCAACCTAACAGGTGTTATTTTAGGAGATAAAGCGATAACAAAGAGCGAACGAGACTTTTTTTTATTCATTAGCTAACAGTAACAAAGAGACGAGACAAGATAAGCGATTTACGTCAAAACAGAGGTGTGTTAAGTACGGTAGATTTTCTTTCTGACCAAATCTCTACAGTTTGTTCGACACTCATTATACTTAATGAGGCAGAAAATATTAGCATTTAGATTTGAGAATGACCAAAATTTATTAGTCAGATAACTTTTGTCAGAAAACGTCAAAACCAATTAACCGTTCATACAAGTAAAATAAGAACATGACGAACTTTTTTGACTGACTTTATAGGCCCTAGCTCATCCTTAGGATAGTTATTTCCATTGTTTGGTTTTTTTTTTGGTTTATAAATCCCAACCCCCCCTCCAGATGTTAGTATCGACATTTTGGTACGTCCAGTTTTTCCCTCACTTTAAAATGTCACCAACTCAGAACAGTTCTTCATAAATTTTGAACCTTATATAAAGTAGCCGAACATTCTCGATTTCTTTCCAATGCCACTACCGCCCTGTATTTCAGGAAAGCAAGAGAAGGAAGAAAACATTCTGTAAATAAATGGACATGATAATCGTTATACATAAGCGTGATGAGAAGAATGTAAGAGAGACTTTAGGGATTAAGATAAATAGATAATGCCCACATTTTGTCTCACTTAAAATTTTAAAAAAAGTGTGTTCTGATAATTATTCTTATTAAGAATGTCATAAAGGGCTGCTCCTTATCAATTCAAAGAAGAAGAAGAAGAAGAAGAAGAAGAAGAAGAAGAAGAAGAAGAAGAAGAAGAAGAGGAAGAAGAAGAAGAAGAAGAAGAAGAAAAAGAAAAGTAAGTCAGAGGAAAGATGGATTTTTAGTCTAATAAACTGTTCTTCTAAACCTAATGTAAACTCTTTTTTATAGACCCGCTGCTTTATTTCTTAAGATAAGTAGACGTGTTTCTTCTCAGTAAAAAAAAAGTTTTGACCTTGAGCTGTTATGAAACCTGCAACTAAACTGGTTTATATAATGAGTTAAAATATTAATTTCATGTGATTTTTTTCTCTCCAGTTCTATTGAACGGGTTATCATATTTGTTATACATATGAATGTTAAGAAAAATTGCTCCTCTAAGAGGAGATAGAGTTTCGTACATCTAAGAACATTTGTCAAAAGAACAGGTTGGTTGGTTGCTTGCTTGAATTTAACGTCTCTTTTCAACTACAAGGTTATATCAGAGATGGCGCTTGGGATAATTGAACTTGTGCTGTCACAGTGTGATGTAAGGAGCGCTTGCATACACCACACCCAGTCACATTATCCTGACACCGGGCCGACCAGACTTAGCACTAAATCCATAATGCCAGACACTAGGTGGATCAGCTGCTAATACCAGTTTTAAGGTCCTTGGTTTGACTCGACCGGGGGTCGAACCACGCACCTCCCGATCTCTGGGCGAGTGTCTTACCGCTAGGCCACAGAGCCGGTCAAAAGAATAGGACAGGTCAATTTTAGAGCGTAGACGTTTTACTGAGTGAGCAAAAAGATACCCAATACGTCTCTTTAAGCAGGGCTGGCTATGGATGTGTACCTGGTAAGAGACCAAACACTGAGCAGCGTGGAAAATATCGATAAAAACATAGTTTACATCTTTAGGGTTGATGATTTTTTTTTGGGAGGGAGAAGTAGTGTTCACTCCGCCGACCATGTTCATGTGATGAGACAAGTTGGGGGGAAATGGATAATTTAGAAAGGACGGGATCATGAGAATTTCCACCAACAGAAATTGGTTTATCGAAAGTGAACTCAAACTAGTGAAAGAGAAAGTGAATCACGAAAGGGACACAAGAAAGGTACAGTTACGAGGAATGTGGCTGTTAAGGTTTATGCATGCATTACAAAAGTCGTATCTAGTTGTTTGTCGGAAAAAAACTATACTAGCTTTATTATCGAGATAATATACCGTATGATGTAGCGTACATACTGACTCTAACTCAAGAAAGCGTTGTATCCTTGATACAATGTCTAATAATGCTGGTTATACTAGACAAAAAAAAAACAACAATTGATCTGTTTGTTTGCTTATTTTACTTTAAGAGGCCAGGCACATATTAAAGCGCTTAGAGGAGCGACTAAGGAAGAGAAAAAGGGAAAATCTAGACTACTTGAAGAAAGAAAGACAAATATTTTAGAAAATGAGAAAGGGCGAGGAAGAGAGAGGAGAGTGAGAGGGAGACAGACAGACAGATAGGTAGAGAGACAGAAAGACTCAGACAGACCGACAGAGACAAACAGAGAGACAGAGTGGCCGACGGACTTATGCCGAAGTATGGCGTGTGGTAATGAAAGTAAGAGAAACTTTTTTCCTGCAATTTGAAATTTTTGTGTTATGAATAAAATACCTGACGTCTGAATAAACTGCTGAATATGCATCTTAACAAATACGTGTGTTTAATGTGTGCCACTTTGAGACTTTACTCTTTCAGCGAGTGGAATCAAGCCTTTTGTACGTTTTTTATCATGTTTTTTTTTTCAAACGGACCTGATTTGATTTGATTTTCTCAGTAAAAACACTAAACATGCTTTGCACACAAAAAACGACTTCAAGAGTAACAAGTCAAGGACATGTACATGTATTGAGATATAAAAATCTGCAGAAGGTCACCTATGCAAAAACGCTTTTTTCTGATGATTAAGAAAAATTATTGTGCATGCATGACCGGAGAATAAGACGCGCTGACCTGGTAACGGGCATGGACCTAAACCTGACAGATTAAGGATAAGGAGATGGCGTGTTTGTGTAACATGTGTGTTCAATTTTATGCCAACAGCCCTGGACTGAACCCACCTCGCACATGCGCTATATTCCTCATCGGGTTTTGGGTAGTTTCGGAATGGAAACAACAATCCAATACGCTGGAATTGAGCGCAGGGTGTATCCTGATTTTATGTCATATTTTGTGCGCATGGCCAGAGGAGAAAGCTTCCATCTCAAATCGTGGCAGGCAAGCAACTGAAACAAGTAAATACTAAGTAAATGTCGTTTTACATGAAGAGTAACGATGACTGCGAACCGTCTCTGCACCGATAAATGGCCCCTTTACAAATTTTTCTTATCTCCTTTTTTCAGCCTGTTTCTTCCTGTTTTTCTCTATCTATCTTTAAAATCATCAATGATGCTAAACTTAAACAGCAGGATAAATTTAAATACTTGGGAACAATAATAACAAGCGACGGTAGAAACAACAATGAAATAGCAGCTAGAATTGCACATGCAAAGACCAGCTTTCAGAAGATGAGAGCAGTCCTAACAAATAAACATATTTCTATCCAAACAAGGAAAAGAGTCCTCCAATGCTACATAGAACCAATTCTTTTGTATGGATGCGAAGCATGGACCATATCAAAACAAATGGAAGCAAAACTTGAGGCAACAGAAATGTGGTTTCTTAGACGAATGCTCCGAATTTCTTGGACAGAGAGAAAGTCAAACGAGACTGTATTAATTGAAGCTAATTCAAGAAGATCACTTATCAAGACCATAAGAAAACGTCAAGCCACTTTTCTAGGCCATGTCATGCGGAGAGAAAAATTAGAACATCTCATAACAACAGGAAAGCTTGATGGAAAAAGAGGCAGGGGAAAACAAAGGGAAAAAATGATGGATGGACTAAAGCGCTGACTGGGATCTGGAAGTTCGACAGAGACAATGACAGCTATGGGACATCGGGAGTTATGGAGAAACATGATCGCCGACGCTTCAAAGCATGGCACTGGATGATGATGATGATCTTTAAAATTGCTTCCTGTCTATAGCTTTTGTAGCTGTTCCTTTATTTACATTGGTCCGCCACCTTCGGCATTATCTTTTTTCTCGTCTCTGCTTTTCTTCTGTAGCCTATCATTCTTATTCCATATTATCCTCTTTTTCCTCTCTCTTATTCCATATCCTCTTTCACCTTTCTCTTATTCCATATCATCTCTCACCTCTCTCTCTCTTATTCCGTATCCTCTTTCACCTCTCTCTCTTATTCCATATCCTCTCTCACCTCTCTCTCTTATTCCATATTCTCTTTCACTTCTCTCTTATTCCGTATCCTCTTTCACCTCTCTCTTGCTCGTTGTCCATAACTCCTCCTTTCTATTTCTTTGCCTTGCTACAATATTCCCATCTTTATTCTCGGCTTCTTTCTTCTCTCTGAGCGGATCTCAGTTCTTTCCTATTCTAGCTTTCTTTTTTTTCATTTTGTTTAATTTTTTACGCACTACTGAATTCTTATTCTCTTGTATTGTTACTGCTCTTCAGCTTTTCCTTTTTTTTACACCAGTAACAATCAAGGTAGAAACAAACTCCTATTTGCTTATCAACAGGTTTGTCCTTTGGTGACATTGTTGACATTTTAGACTCTTTCTTCCGCCTCTGGCTATTTTTAGATCAAGTGTTGATCACAAATTGGGGAGGTTTGTTTTGAAGAGCAAAAAAAAAGGTTTATTGATTTAAAAACAGATTTAAAAAAAAATATTTTATACACTATAGGGCCTATTAATCCCTTTCGGGATTTTTGGCTTCGTTAGCCTAACTGTGTCGCCACAGAGCGGCGCCACTAATGCCCCAGTAGACCGGTGCATTTAAAGGACATTTTAAACCTGAAGGCACATATCAAAAATTCAAGAATTGTCTGTAGTGTGTGCCTATGTTACAAGTAGGTGGATTGAGGAAAGTTAAGGAAAATTGCTTTCCCAAGGCAAATTGCTTTCCCAAGGCTATTGGTTGGGAATTGAACCCGCGACCTCCAGTCCGAGTCCGACGCGCTAACCATCCTGCCACGCTGCCCTCGTATTATATTAGCACTGTCACCCATACCGCGCTATTGCTTACCACGAGTGAGCCCTCCAGCACACAACTTGTTTTCGACACAACCCACGACCTACCGTATATAACCCGGACACATTTGACATAATCACTCTGGCTGCGGCAAAGAAAGCCCCGGGGGCTCAACGCATCGGGGCTCTCTGGCGTTTATATCCAGTAGGCAGGGAAGCCCGGCTGAAACTTATTATTGAGGGGTCACAATTAAAAACCAAATAGTAAAACTCCACTCTTAAAACCATTTTATCATTAGGGACAATAATAGCCTAGTAAACGATATTTACCAAGTTGAAGTTTGCTAGAAATTCCACGGACCGCTAATAGTCATCCTTATAATATTAATATCATCAATAGATCACGAAGAAGGTAAAATTTATATTGTTAATGTTTACAGTCCATGCAGAGAACAATAGAAAATTATTTTTATGAATGAGCTGGAAAAGATAGTTAAAGAGAAAGTGAGAAACGATGAGGGGGCAAAATTTTATTTGAATTTGAGATTTTATGTAATGGATAACACAATGAATGTAATAACAGGGAATCCACATCCAATATCAATAATATCCAAACTTAATAACGTTGTATTAATTAGAATTTGGTTAACAGATTGTTGGAAAGCACACAACCGAAACAAAAAGGATCTCCTTGGAAAAGAGGCACACCGGTTAGCACTAGGATGTTAGGCTATATCTTATTTGGGAATAATTTAATGGCCTAAGCCGAAAACTCTCATTTTAACTCCTTTAGTTTCACAGACCACAGAGCGGTCATGACAACACTAAACTTCGAGACCTTTATACACGGCCCTTCTTTCTACAAATACAAGTCTGCTGAACGATCCAGGTAGCGTTGATGTAAATAGAGACCTTTAGGACACGCACCGTGTCTCACCACGCGTACGTGAAAATCGGGAAAGCAGATTGAGAAACTATAAAAATAATGAAACCAGTTTCTAAAAATAGACCCACAGACGTTCTATTTTTAGAAACTGGTTTCATTATTTTTATAGTTTCTCAATCTGCTTTCCCGATTTTCACGTGCGCGTATTGAGACACGGTGCGCGTGCTAAAGGTCTCTATGGTCGGGAATCGAACCCGCGACCTCCAGATCTCGAGTCCGACGCGATAGCGGCGATAACCACTCCGCCACTCTGCCCTTTCTTTTGTAAAGGCTGGGGTTTTATCAAATATTAGACCTATATTTTCTTTCGCATCGTATTGTCTTTGCAGAGTATGGTGGTGCTTTTTTCAGTATATCCGATGATGTAGCGTATTTTAGGTCTGAATTGGTAAAATCCCATACGTACTAACTTAAGGTTGCAGCGGACTGTTTATGTACTAGATATAAGCTGGAACTGTCACAGTTGGTTATTATCTAGATCTGTTATCCATAATAAGGTATTATTTTGTTTCTTTGACGTTTTCTTTCACGGCCGCTTGGTAAACTTGATTAAAAGCACATCAGCATAATTATCGTTTCCACCGAAAAAGTTCTCAACTCGACCAATAATATAAATATGATATGGTTTTTTAAATGACAATAACCTTTTGCAACAAATAAATATTTAGTAAAACCTGCTAGTGGCTAGTAGTTTTTTTCTACATGAAATGCGTTTTTCTCCATAAGCAAAATATGAATATTGCCAGTATCGAATGAGGTGTTTTTTAATTGTCATAAACAGATTCTATAATCTTTGTGAGGATCCATAATCATAAAGCCAGAATCCAACACACATTATCAGCTTATAATATAAACATATTTCTCAATCGCCTTCATTTTGCCTTCTTATGTGTTGCTAAATATGTAGATGTCCATCTAAAACGTATTGTAATGAAAATTTATATTTTCTCCTATATTTTCATTTACTGTTTCAAAGCTATTGAGAAGGGTTTTTTTCTTGTATTTGTTTGTCGCTGTGACAATAGGTCGTCTTGCGTAAAAGCCAGCTTATGGTGCAAATTTTTTTAAATTAGTGAACATTTAATTTTAATTTTGAAAAGGTCCAATTTAATCCTAATAGTTCTAGCAGAAGGCAGTGGATTTATTGATGCTAAAACTAAAGTATCATAGATACTTCCAACACTTGCACCATCAGTACTTAGTTCCCACTCTTTGAAATTCATTTCAGAATCACCCGTGACTCAAAAAGTGTGACTTTTTCCATGTCAATATCAGTCGCTACATAATGAATTCTGTGCTCTCAATATTATGTTCTGTAAAAATTATTTGTGTTCAAAATTTTGCCTTCAGCCATTACATATTTCAAGCAAGATTATTAGACATGGTTTTAGTTCTGAAACATTTTATTCAACCTCAAAGCCTGACATGACATCACTCGCGACACGTCATACGACCTTTTGTGACAGGCACATTTACAATTTCGTTCTTACGTAATCTACAACCTACCATAAGACTTTGGTATAATGCTTTAAAAAATTTTTACATTTTTTTAAAGATGAGTATATTTATTTTTAAAGAACTTTATAGACTCACATGTCGAATGCTTTTTTTTTCGAAATTTATTTGCTATTTTCATTTCTCTTAAAAAAGTCTACGTCTATTTTGCATAAGATATATTCGGATTTTTGTAACTATCCCAGTCTCATACGCTCTTCTTTGGGTGAGTTTTCAGATTAATCAACGATTCAAAAAAAAAAAAACAAAAAAAAATAACCTACAACACGCTGTCTAATATTTCATTTAGATTAGAGGAAACTTACCTGACAGTTGTTTTAGATTTGCTTCTGGAATAAAGCTGGAATTAACACATGAGTTAAAACAATATAGGTTAATTTAATGCATGGTCATAAAAGAAATTTTCTTTGTTAGGATTTTAATTTTAAGGCAAATTAGGATACTAAATGATGAATAAAAATATAATAAAGATTTAAACAAAAAACGCTGAAAATATAATATTGCGATCTTTATCTTTTTCAGACGATATTGGGTTATTTCACTCCTTACTATGCAAAGCATTTGTTAACGATGCCGACATTGTATTAACGTTACTTTTAAGTACAAATCTTGCCTTAAAAACAACAAGAAATCTGTTTTTACTTCAAAAAATATGTCTATTGTAAGCTAAAATGAACACAAAAAACAAGGCGACTGACAGGATTTGTATATACCTATTGTAAATCAGCTACTACTATTCTTGATTGTCGATCTATGTAGTAACCAATACAGTAAATCGTGTACATGAGGAAAACAAAGATCACGTCCACTTTTCAACTGCCGTACTTAAAAAAAGGTGTTTGTCATTATTGTGTTAGCCTGCGTTGAAGATGACTTGTAATTAGTCTCCATCGTCGTCCATGATTGGAGATCTTTCAAGTAAAAAGTCGGTTCAAAGTTTCCTTGAATCATTCATTGTTTCATTTCGCTCTATCTTGGAATTAGGTGTTGGTGTAGTGTTGCTCCATATTTTAGATTTCAAACACTAAAAAAGTGATGATCGCTTTTTAGGTCAAGATGATTTTTCAAGTATGTATAATTATAAATGGGGTCTTTATTTTTTATACATTAATGAAACACGGCTGTCTTCTTTCACCCTGCTAAAGTTGTTTTATAGTTGGCCATACTCAATGTCTAGTGTAAGATATCTCATACTATCTAAGCTAAAGTTAGTCCTTCATTCTTACCATATGAAGAGTTATAATTTTCTCCAACGTTAGATGTCGTCGTTTTTATTCCTCATGTTTCGCGCCGCAGATTTCAGACTTGAATTCAAACACAAGGTGAAAAGACACGTTGGTACTATCTCAAAATGGTTATTTTCTGTAAAACAACTGACAAAGATTTTCTCTGTACCTAGAGTTGAAGCGAAAGTGTACAAAAATATTTACAGATGCATTTAAATAATTTAATGTCGTTATGAGATAATCGGCAAAGATATACATAAAAAAATATTTGTAAAAATCGTAAAACTTAGGATCGAACAGCCGGAGAGATGCAATAACCTGAGCCGAAAGTTGGGAGAGGATAAATATGATGCAAATCAAAGTGACCGATTGTATTACTTGTAGTTCTTTGGTTGGAATCTTTCCTGGCGATTTCTCGCTGCGTTCGAAGGGCTCGGGGTTACAGCCAGGAGGTCCCGATACCCGAGCCACTGTTCTGTTGCCTTTCTCTGATCCCCCGGTAGGCCCGCTGACTAATGATCGCCGGAACCTGGATGCTGTTAGAAGCTTGCATGTTAGAATGGTCGCACACGTAACAACCGTGATATAGGTCAGCCATGCAAGGACGTTCCTGTTTACAATGTCACTCGTCATGTACACGCTGTAATAGTTTTCTACAAACCTTACTGACAAAAATGTTGAGTTTGTATTCGGATTTAAAACCCATCCCAGACTAACTATAGTCAGGATTGGGAAGTTCATCATTACGGGTATAATGAAAAGGACCCCTAGTAAGATAATTGTCCTTGACTTCGTGAACATAGACTTGAACCGTAAAGGTCTGGCTACGCACGCACAACGTACAACGGCCAGGAACACAGAAACGAAGGATGAATAGTCGTAAAAGAGTTGAGCGAGCCAGAGAGTAGAGAACAATAATATATGGTCATCGGATGGCACGCCGAGCTGTGGGTACTTTTCTGCCAGAAATTTGGATATAATTTCGCAGCTGCGCATCAGTACAAACAACAAATCTGATATGGAGAGGGCTAAGAGTGTTATGGTCACGTTGTCTTTCAACTTCATCTTCACAAAGGTCAAGACATTTATCGAGTTTGCGGCAACACCAAAAGCTGCCACACCTATCATGATATGGAAAATGAATTTTTTTATGAAGAGAACCTCATGGAGAAAAATCCAATCAGTTTGAGAGTCCACGGCGTCGGTCAAGTTGCCAGCCATTTTCTTGCCTTTTCTTGGACCGGCTCGTTATTGTTGAAACACAAGTACTGGAGCTGTAGCAAGCCAATTAGCATTCATACAATGAAGTTTGGTTTTTACATGAATTGAGAATCCTTCTTGTACCACACTAGGGATGTGCTTGGGTTTTATATGGTTTCTGACCAGTAGATCTGGGATGTAGGCCCACGTTAAACAGGTTGTCTTCTGATGTGGAGACACAAGTTTATCATGTTTCAATACTTTGCTTTAAATGCTGGCGCACGGTCAGAAATACAGAAATAGAATTTCATTTTTTTTTTTGCAAACTCTAATGCTAAGCTTTAAAAAAGAGAAGTTTAACTAATTATGCACTGGCTATTACGTGCAGATAATGATACTTATAAAAGAGATGCCAACACTTGTCGCAAATATGAAGCGGGGACTATAATTGCCTAAAAAGTCTTTATTATTTCTATTCTATAGTAAAGACTACGGCAGCTCTAGACAAATTAAAAATAATCACCTGTATGATCTCATAACAGTTATATTCTTGTTAACAGCTAAATCTTAACACGAACGCCGACTGGATAAGATCGACCTCAAATTAAAGAAAAATATTGATGATGATATATTCGCAAAATTATTATGTATTGTGCCAAACGATACAAAAAATTACTAAGGATTGTACGAAAAAAACTCCTCAAAAACTTCAAAATGTAATTGTTATTAGCACACTTTTATTCAGCTAACAAGGTGCACTTGTGATGATTGATGTACGTTAAATCTCGTTATTGGAAGCACACCCCTGCGTAATAACAAAAAAGCAGGACAAAGAAATAATTATATTCACGGAGAAAACAGGTATTTCTTTTGACATTCAACGCGAGTGAAAAAGTTTTAACCAAAATAAGCAAACAAAGAAAACTCTATGCCTCATAAAGGGCATCTGTCTGAAAAGTATCAGTCGTGAAAAAGCACTCCTGAATTAAATTGATGGTATCTATGTCGATACTTCCAATTTCAGTGATGAATCTTACTGGATTTCCAGATTAGAATAATTGCAACTTTCTCCATGGACAAATTTTGAAAAGGATCATTAGCTGCAAAGCAAATAACAATAAAAACTACAGAGATGCAGTGACATTTGGATTCAAGTAATAATTGCTTGGTAAAAAAACTGCTTTAGTGTCAGAGTGTGAGTGTTAACTAATTTTTTCGAAGCTACTTGAGTTGTTTGTTTTCATATCATCGAGTATGTTTCATAGAAAGTATTTAAATTATATTTTTATTCCGTTTGTAGACGAAGATATCTTATTGCTCTACGACTAACACAGCTAGTTCTCATCAGTACGCAAGGGTTATAGATGCAACAATTGTCTCGAATTTTTGTCATCTTTAATTCTTACATATATAGTCTACGTTTGGTGGTCTATGATGTGGCGGCTATGTTTATGAATTTTCCTAATTCTTTTTCCAAAATTCGTTCGTAACAGAACTTCTTCATGTTTTGTCCAGGAGGATTAAAGTAGAATCTATAGTCTTGCTTAATAATGCAAGGCGATCGAAAGACACTCAAGCAATAGACAGTCACACAGAGAGGCAAAGGCAGGTCAGGAGTCTTCCGTAAAGAGTACGCACCGTGTGAAAAGACCCTAAACCATTTTGTTCTACTACAACTCTTACTGTTATAAAAAAAACCTCGCAGTTTGCCTAGTTTTAATATTTTCTTACGTGCATATTATCTGTCAATTAACTAGTTTTCTCCCTCTCGGTCTCATAGTCTCTTTCTTCTATACTGTTTATCCCTTTTACCCCAAAATCTATACCCGTTTCCAGCTTCTCCTTTTTAGTAGCGTGGAGCACATTTTTGTGATTCAGATGTCAAGCTTAAAGAATTAAAGTTCATTGAAAGTGTGGTAATTATTTCAGAGGTTGATTCAGTTTTAAAACCATCTCAACAATAAAGGAAACTGGCAGGTAGAAAAGTTTGTTAAATTTCGTTTAATAATTATCGAAAAACGTTTTCGGAGCAACAGAGCTACGAAGCGTAAGCCACTCGTTGAAATTTATGCTGAAGCAATTTCAAATATGCTGCAATATTGGCGTAAAGGCGAAATCCATTCATATGTTTACACAGAGCTCTTTCCCTTAGGGTTTTAAAAGATCTATGTACATGATTTCTCTTCACGTTCATTGCATAAAAAAAAATCTTTCTTTCAAAACCATAAAGTAGCAACAAGTAGAACAGCGCTTCTCTCTAGATTATGATACTGACAGGATTTTTTACAGCGTAAAGCTGGGTACTTATTTTCGTCTAGGTTAGACGAGGGAGCAGTAAAGGGCATTTCGCTGTGACTAAACGCCCACACCTCAAGCCAAGAAATGCTAAGTTGGTGCAGACAAAAATCTTACTACTCCAAGCCATTTTGTTAAAAATTGGGGATTTTTCATCAAAACCCACAAAGTTGTCCTGATTAGAAATAAAAAATTAAAGAGTTAGTAGGGTATATGTTCGAATGAGACAACAACAACCGTTTTGATAAAAAATGGTTGCAAAGTGTTTGAACCTTTCCTAAATTAGAAAGACTTTGCACCATGAAAAAATTTTGTAGAGTTAAGTTAATTTCATGTGAAAATGTGTAGCGTTTCAGGAACGGATGCCCAATTAAGAGCTTGAAATGGCAGCAGCTCGAGACCAACAAACTGAGAAGGCCCTCTCGCCCAAATAAACAAAAAAGAAGCGTACGAGTATTACATTGTTCGAACTTATTCGATTTTTTAGAAAATTCAAAACAAAGTAGAATTTAAAGCGTATGTTTGATTTGTGTAACGCTCTCACGAGATAAGTTGACCTGTGGCATGTTAGAAAATTGACATTTTCTGTCAAAGGTTCAAATTTTTAAAAAAATCTTCACGAAATTCTATGGTGTATTTTATTATGTGCATTCGTTAAACTTTGAATAATGGCTATATAATGAATTGGGTGTCGTAATTTTAACATTTTTTGACCAATGCATAATTGTAAGCAATATCAAAATATTGTGAAAATATACAATAATTTATGTTGATTTGAGGAACAGTTAAAAAATGGATTACATCCATTTTGTGGAAAAAAAATTTGCTATGTATGACTTATTTGTACTGGTGGCGCGCGAGACATTATATTACCAGCTCATAGATGATGAGCAAAAAATATGGTCTTCTGGAAGACATTCGGTTTTTAGAGCAGTCGGTTTAGGGTTCGAGACCTGGCTTGATCAGATAGTTGAATTCCCAACTAATGCGCTTGACTGAAAAGCCAAAGCAATTTTAAAAATTTACCTGGATGCGAAAACTTAAAGTTGTCGTTAAAAGGTGCTCCTCTTTGAGATTATGTAAGTAAAAAATTGTTTTCTTTTGAAAGCCTAAAAGTTTGTTTGAATGCCTGGGGCACTTGCTTTCTTACACTTCACCTATGCTGTTGTATAATGTATTAAATTTGACTGTTCTTTTTTCTCAACTTAATATCTCGTAATTATTGCTGATATAATGTTTTAAAAATGTTCTAGTTGACATTATTTGTTAAATCAGGACTCGCTAATACCTTGAAAAAAAAACCTAAGTTTTAAAGGCTAAGCTTTGAATGATTAATTTCCTTGTCCTAAAGGGTTTTGATCTTTTTGTACACACTGTTTTCTTATTGTCTCTGTGAATGATATATTTTGGCACAAATATGTTATACTTTATACTCGTCTTTAGGTATGTATTTAATTTTATCATTACAATTTTTATACCGGTTCATGTTTTTTTCAGATATTGGATACAAAGATACCATCTTTAACACTATTCAATTCACGATAATGTAAATAAAACATTCCGATAAAAATTACATTATTTGTTGTTCCATGAAGGGTGTTTGTGAATATCTACATTGAAACCTTGTGACATGAGTGTGTCTTGTTTATCTGTGAGAAAAGGTTTCGTTTTGAAAGTAAAGATGTGAAAAGCTAACAACAATACGGCAGTTTTATTATACCTATCTGTCTCCATTTGTTTGTGTACGCAACACCCATGATTTATGTTAAACTGCATAACCAAAACCAAATTGTAGAAATTGTGCTTAAACTTGTGTTATCAGTATTATCTCATTTTGAAAGGAGTTTAAAAAGTACAAGCGCAGAAAAAGAAAATGTATGGAGACTCTCATGAAATTTTAAATTTGAATATAAATATTTCAATAGAATCTATTTAAGGAAAGTTTGGTTTGATTTATGTGGCATGCCTTTTAGTTACTTCAAATTTAAGAGAATATAAAAACAAATCGTTAGAAATGGGCCTTATGTGCCGCTCGTCTGGTTTCTCTGCAATGTCTCAAGTTAAAACCAGGCCTTTCTGTGATGTGAAAGTCATTTTCTCGCCCGGAATGTGTTTGAGGTCGTTATTTTAGTAACTGGAAGTGTTGTTATTGGTCTACCCCTTGGTCTTTTATTGTTTTCTACAAAATAGAAAGGCATTGCTTCGTTTGCTGGAATACACCGATCTTGTCTGAATATGTGTCCATACAGTCTCCATCAAGACTCAAGTACCTGGGGGGATAGAGAAGCTTCTCCACATTTTTTGTAAAGTGAATGGTTTGATATTTTTGTCGAGTATTGGATTTTAAGGATTCTTTTGAGCTGTTTTCTATGGAATGCGTCGATTCTGTCCTTGTTTGATTTTGTCAGAGCCCAGTTGCCAAAGTTGTATGATTGTAACGTTGGAATCTAGTTTTCTGTTTTGTTTTGTTTACA
Source organism: Elysia marginata (assembly GCA_019649035.1). Taxonomy (NCBI): domain Eukaryota; kingdom Metazoa; phylum Mollusca; class Gastropoda; family Plakobranchidae; genus Elysia; species Elysia marginata. Next base: position 36,956 of record BMAT01012290.1, read on the forward strand.
CTGTTCCAAATATTTGTTTGTTTGTGAAGCGCGATGTTTGAAAGTAGTTTTCGGCGCTCGATATCCTCTTTGCTTCCTAAAAGCGAACCAACTTTTTTTTAGAGGTTTTCCATTCTTCAGTGTCTTTTCTCACGCACGTATGCTCTGTTTTGTCGAGGTTCACTTTTAAATTATATGATTTTAGTTTGTTGTTTTTTTTTAATATCCCCGACGCTTATACTCTCTGTACCTATGAAGACAATGTCGTCCGCATAATTATATTATTTCAGAGGGCATACAATGAGCTGGCTGCTGTAAGTTGTTCTGCGCACTCCTGATATCTTTTAAAGCATTTCCCAAGTACATTATAAAAAGAACTTGGCTTAAACTGTCCCTTTGTGGTGTTATGATGTTGGTGGTAAATGGACTTTCTTGGGTACACCCATTTACTTTTACATCTAATGTGGTTTCCCTCATTAGAAACTGAATGTTGCTCAGCTCGTCTTCTTCCACAATATCTTTTAAAATTGTCAGCAGTTCTTTTCTAATGATTGTGTCGAAAGCGGCTGACATTTCAATACCGGTGATGTTTATTTCCAGGTTTGCATCTTTTTTCACTTTTGCTGTTAGATACCCGTGAGCCCAAATTACGTCTGATGTGCTACAGTTAGGTCTAAATCCGCTTTGACTGGTCGATAGATATACCTCTATTTTTGACCTAATACGGCTTAGCCTAGGCCACCGTACTCAAAAGGCCTGTCAGTGAAAATGTTAAAATACTTGCATATGAGAGTTCTAATGATCTATTCCTTTTCAGTTCTTAGTACAATTAGGGCACATGAGAACTCAACTAGTGCTTTCCTGTTATGGGCCGGCCAAAAACAAAGTTACATACAAAATAAAAGTAATATAATATCTACTCGTGTGGGAGTATTCGGCCTGTCCTACGGCGGCCTAGGCCCTAGCACAATAGATGACAGGATCTTCCTAAGAGAGTTCAGCAAAGTAATTGGCCTTAGATTTGACGGTGGTCCTTTTGCTTTTCCTGGTTTTGGGAGAGTTATCAGGAGGCCTTCGTTTATCCTCAAGGGTTCATGCGATTCCTATCGTAACTTCAAATGCAAAGAGAACACAAACTAAAAATTTAGATCAGTGAAGTTGCATTTTACTCTTTAAGTAAGCAAGCGAAAGATTATACCTATTACCTAGGTGAAAATGACTTTTGACCAAATGTTTAAAAAATCCTTTGAAAAATCTCTGTATGATCTTCTGGGTAGGCCTAACATTGAAAAGGGTATATCTTTACCTTTTGAAGACCCCCAGATGTTTTCTAAACGCCTACTAAAAGAATTTATTTCAAAATCAAAATATTTTCAAAACTTTGAAATCTAATTTAAGCAACTAACTTACCACGATAACTACCTGCAGTATTATAAATTGTGGATCTTTACAACCAGCAGTATTATCGCCATTGCTAAAGAAGCTGAAACCGTTCAAATGTAAACAAAAATTTAGGATAGGACAACTATCACCGTTCCAAACTATATTCTAGTTCTATCCTTTATGTATCATGCGTTCCTACTGTTGATGCGGAATCGTATGTCAAAGGTGACAAAAGAGCGCTTTATCTAAGCTGAGTAATATTTTTACTGATCGTGCCACACAAAGGGGTGCGCAATCTGCGCGGGAGATATTGTTTTCCCAAGATCTACGTGACCCTGCTGAGATTTTGATTAAATCCATTCAAGAACGCTGGAGACTCGAGACTTGACAATTTTTCTACTAATACAGTAAAAGAAACGTGAGCGAAATCCGTGGAACAGTTACACTGCAGCTAGTTTGATAGAGTGGACAATGTGATAGACCAGGTCAGTTCTTGAGGGCCATTGAGTAGACGAGTTGGTAAACTGATTGAAGAGTGTCAAATAAATGCCGCCATTATCACAATTACCTGTTTTGAAACCATCTTAGATATGAGCAGGTGTTCATGAAAAAACCTTCAATGTGGAAAAAGAAAAGAAGCAGATAAAATACCTAGCAACTGTTTCAGAAGAAAAAAAATGCTCAACTGTTTCAGCTGATGACAGTACAGACCTTTAGCACACGCACCGTGTCGCACTACGCGTACGTGAAAATCGGGAAAGCAGATTGAGTTACTATAAAAATAATGAAACCAGTTTCTAAAAATAGACCCACAGACGTTCTATTTTTAGAAACTGATTTCATTATTTTTATAGTAACTCAATCTGCTTTCCCGATTTTCACGTACGCGTAGTGCGACACGGTGCGTGTGCTAAAGGTCTCTAATATCTCAAAATCACCACCAGATGCGTAACTAATGACTAAAACAAAATCCCAGTAGTGTAAAAACTTTTTTTCTAACCTCAGTCAGCTTGTTCGAAGACAACGCACGCAAGATCGGCGCTGCACACACATGAAAAAACACCCATATAATCGAACATTCAGACTAAATAGTGGAGGCAGCCACTCGCAATAAATAGATCGAAAGATTTTAAAGGTTTGAAATTAGCAGTGCATAGACGTAGGCTTTCTAGTGAAAATGCCCCAAATGTCTGCCTTCCATACATTCAAACATACATACATACATACACTCACATACTTAAAAACAGTCAGAAGTCAGACAGATGTATACAGATAGAAAGACTGAGAGAAGGGCGATAGAGATTGGCTGAAAGAAGGCCGATAGAGATTGGCACTGACAGCGGTAGAAGAATACTTTTAAAATTAAAGATAAGAGTTATCTCGAAGATGTTGTGTTATGTTAACTGGCCTTATCATAGTAGCCTTGATCTGGGTTACTTTCCTTGAGGTGAGGCTCACTCCAGGTCTCTCACAAATCATCCACAGTAAATGTAATTTGTGCACAAACGACTCTTCTATTCAAAAAAGAAGATCATTGACTCCTAAATTCTAGATTTAACAATATATATATATATATATATATATATATATATATGTAGTTGGAAAAAAAAATTGCAAAATCTTATGGTAAATTTTCTTCATGTTTAAGAATAAACAATGCGATTATCAACTTGCTTAAATAAAGACATTTTTTTAGGCAGCACAAAAAATGCCGCCTCAATGAAACCTTTGTGTTTCTTGAACATAATGCATCATTGCCGTAACTTTGAAAAAAAATGTATTGTGCGGCACTTTTTTGTAAAGTTCAAAGAAATTATTCCAACAAAAGCGAAAAAGATTTAAAAAAAAAAACCAATAGCTTCTGAATTTAATGTTGTGACTTTTCGTAAGTTTTATAGCTGAACAGAATAAGAAAATGAGCGCAGACCTGTTTAAACTTTATTTAGGCTTTGAATGAATAGGATGGTGGGAATGAAATACATTTGACCAACAACTCTGTCAGCATTCTCTCTATGGTTCAATCTAAAAGACAGAACTATTAACGCAGCTTGCTAGCCGGTTTCTCAAAATTTAAAAACTAACGTAATGATAGTTATGATGCATCTTTTTTCTGTAAAATATTGTTATTAACCCACCAAAAAAAAAACCTCGTGTTTAGTACTCTGACATGTATTTAACGCAAACGGAGCTACAATGAAAAGTACAAGTTACATCAAGCGGTACTGTATTATACGTCAAGCTTACATATCACAGAAGAGTAACGTTATACATGGTTGCCCGTCGATGATCTTGAGTTTTGTGATCCCGACCACCTTGCGAGGATTGAAGCACTGGATGTAGTGGGAAGGTGTTGCTCTCTTTGTAGTCACTGAGGAGTCCATCGATGCTGTTTTAAAGGCGTGTGAGTTAAATGCAGAGATCCATGCTCTGTGGCAAACTGCTTAGCGTATTTGTGACCCTCAAGCCAAAGAAGTTTTTCTCTGACATCAAGGCGGCAGGTTTGTTTAGTGAATTTATAATTGACAACTAAGCGGGAGATAATCTTCCACATTGGAATTATACAGGGGCAGCGTGGCACAGTGGTTAGCGCGTCGGACTCGAGATCTGGAGGTAGTGAGTTCAAATCCCGACCATGCCATGTTGCAGTTGCCTTGGGAAAGCAAACTACTCTAACTTTCCCAGTCCACCTACCTGTAAAATGGGTATCCAGCTACATGCGATTTATTTGAATTGGTGGTATGCCCCTGCAACACCCTGCATAAGGGTTTAAAGTGACCTTGAAATGCACTGGTGTCCTGGGGCATTAGTGGCGCTGCTCTGTGGCGGCATAGTTACGCTGACTAACGAAGCCAAATTTCCCGAAAGCGGTTAATAAAGTGTATGTAAATAGACTATAAAGCCCGTTAGTGAGGTTATAGGCCTCATTAGATCACCTCTTTTTCTATGATTTATGAGACTTGGAAGGTCCAAAGCTTTCATTCTAGAGTTAGAAAACATATTTATCTATAGCCTGGATAAGCCCAAGATCTATCCTAGGGATTTGGAGCTTTCATCTTGCATTTTACTATAGGTTCTACCTGTGATGATTTCTTCCGTTCTAGCCCTAGGGCCTCCTGGCTCTGCTTCTCAAGTTTCTTTCCACTTTTTGAAGGCTTTTTTTTCAGGTCAAGTTGATCAATAACACTAAGTTTTCTCTTTATACATGATACTGCGCTCTTTTTAACAACTGCGAATAAAGTAAAACAAGTGAGGCATGGCACTAAACCTGCCAGAGGGTCGTGGGAACATCTTCTCACTACCTGAACTTTAAAACCCCACACCGTAAGACAGTCACTGCTGGTCCGTGCAAAAAGGACATCATCTGGATGTATAAAAGTGACCCTACAAGATGACATAGCAAGGAGGCCAAGAAGGAAGAAATGCATGGAAACAAAGAAATATAATAATAAAAATGAATATCCGCCAGAAATCGTCCAGTCCCATTCTGAGCTGCAGGCAGTTTATCCGTTTCAAACTCCTGAAAATCAATTAAACGTACTTGCTTTGAAAATTGATACAACACAACATTTTGAAATATAAACCTGTATTCTATCTTTTGCATTATGTTGCTGAAGTTCTAGGCTTTTTACTCTTATGAAAAAATGAAAACTTTCGACTTTAGTTGGTTTTTTTGGAATTGGGGCCACGGGTCACTATTTTAGTCGGAAAGGTCGAGTTTACATGATAAAAAAAACTCTTTGATATGTTTGGAATAAGGAAAAATGAAGGGAAGTATCGCTTAATCTTCCCTCCGTGCTTTCACAGACACCATTGTTTAAAGGGACAAGAGATAAATTGTTTTGTTTTATATATTTAATTGCAATTGCCAAGTTTAAATGTACACAGTATTAACAGACGTTTGCTGTGCCATGAACGAGACAATCATTTAAGTATTTTCATACAAACCCACATATTGAACATTACCGATTTTGAGGTTTGAGCTGCGACCCATCAAAGTGAGTCTCATGTCGAGAGTTTTCCATGACCTCCAAGCAGTTTTAAAAAGCAAAATTATGGAAGATGTATAAATACCTTAACAGGTTAAAATAATGAAAATATATAAATACTGATGGTCGTTTTTCAAGAGCATGTTTTTTTTCTTTAGACTTATTGAAATATCTCGAGAGATACCTTCAAAGCCATGGAGTCGTTTGTAATTATAAATAGCAAAACATAATCACTATTAACCATGACATACGAGTAATAATACGAAGATGAAGTAATTGCTTCCCCAAGATATCACTAATAATGAAATAAAAAACCATACCACTCTACGCTTTATGGCTAGCAAAATTTGTCATTTATCACTTGCTACCCATCATGCTCACTACAATCTGCATACATTTTTTTTGCCAGCAAAATGACTCTTGCTGCAGCTGATGAATAAAATCAAGATAATAATAGTTCAAAAGTAATTGAGTTCTGGGCCCCCTAGAACAACAAACTGTGACATGTAACTTTATCTCCATTAAAGGCGTAAAAGAATGACGTATCAATTGGTGGTTATGTGAGAGATTATGTCAACAAGAGCCTAGACCACTGTTAATCTTATCATGGCTTCTGTTTGCTTTTGCCATGCGCAGTGGCCTAGCCCGTTTCCTGCTAATTGAGCATTTCAACTTCCGCCAGCAGCTCTGCGTCGATGCGGTATCAGAGATAAGGTGATGAGGACTGGAGAGAAGGCAAATGGGTTTCAATTTGTTGATTACAAATACAAGTTTTGCATCAGATGCTTATGAAGAGAGAGAAAGAGAGAGAGATTAGATAGAGAGACAATTTAGAGAAAACAGATAGAAATGCAGACAGGCGTAAAATAAGGGGAAGCCTAAATAAATATACGGCGTTTGAGGATATGGCGAAGTAAAAAGAGATTTTAAAAAAGTGCAAAAGATGGAAGAGAGAGAGAGAGAGAGACATGCGCACACACACACACGTAGAG
>BMAT01012295.1:5240-19500 GCA_019649035.1 Elysia marginata
ACACACACACACAAACCTCAACCCCCAAGCGTTTTTTTTTTTTCAAATAATTTTACTACACGCACAGGCAGCCCCCACTCTCTAGCGAAAAACCTACTATTAGCCTTGTATCGGCTGCGCAGCGAGTGTGGGCCTCACGACTAAGCTGCCAACACTTCTGCGCCATCGCCCTCTCTCTTATCCTCACAAGATAGGAGCCAATTGGGAAGAAGAATCGCCTGTTCTAGCCTATTTTTAGATTTCTGTGGTCTAACTTATCCGACCTAAAATAATAAACAGGCCAAAAGATGTTGAACAGGCCAAACTGGTATTATTGTGAAGACTTAGCGTCCCCTCCTGTTTTATTCATTTCCGCCCTATTCCGGTCTCTTTCTCTCACCTCTCAACCGACGTCGGCAGCACATCACCCTGACGTATGAATAATTATAATTTTGTTATTAAGTCGTTTTAATTTATATATTAAACTCAACATTTTCATACTTCAAGGTGCATCAAAGTTGTTTCGGTATCAAGATGTGTAGCTTTGGTTGTATTAGCTATGATTGTAGCGGATTGTTAACTAGTGTAAATTATAACTAAAAGAATGTCACCGCTGAGCGTGTGCCTAGCGTTTTTTTTTATTTGTTTGTAACGTATGAGTCCCTCAATGAACCCCTCTCCCAAAATGTTTTTGCTATCTAGATCTAGATCTGATTGATGACTTTTCAGTAGGATGCGTAAATCCAGCCCTGAAGGGTAGACCTATATTTTAAGAGTAAGCAAAGTATGCACACCAAATTTAATGCACAAATCTTGCTGGTGTTGCTATGCCGAACTGGAATTTTTACGTCTGATGCATTGCGAAATGACACAAGATCTATTCTAGATCTAGCTGTTAAAATGAGGGGTTTTCTAAGGGGATGTAATTGCCATTGGAGACCCCCCATGTGGTTGTCCTTTTTCTTGATAACTCTCGAAAACTCTTGAGAAACATTAATGTAACGTTGGCATATTTCGCCAGGAGGGTAAAATCGCCAACTGTTCATCCTACTGTTTTAACTTTGTCTATCTGAAATTGCTTTCTGATTTCTACTGGCTTATTTTTGTTGACTTTAATGACATAATTAGTTCCTTTTCTACATCATTTAGCTCACATTTTGTCTCAATTGTCTCGATTTGATTGTAAAAATTCGTTTGAATTGATTTGTAATACCAGAGGGTAAATTCGCCACAGCGGTCGTTTAACTCCGCCATTCTCTTTTTTGTTATTTTTTAAACAAACGTCTTTGTTTAGGTGTTAGACTTCGTTCCAAACTTTTCTTTTATTTAATAAATGATAGTTTGATTAGGTAACATTGTGTAAGGCTATCACTAGATCAATATAAATTGTTTTTGCATTTATTGATAACTCGCAGTCATGGGTAGAATCTAAACCTAAGGGCAGTAAAACTGCATATAATCAGCACTCTAGGAAGAATTTAATAAAAGCAGTTAAGGCTGTCAAAACGATGTGCAAGCTTGATAGAAATAGGACTAAAGAGTGTTATTCCGAAATTTTAATATGCTTGGTTGCAATCATGATAGGAAGAGGTCAGTGCTCTTACAAGGCCCGTCCAAATTGGCGAAATAAGCCGACGTTATGTTAACGCAAATTAAGTAAAATTTGAGAAAACTAATCTAGATTTACGTACCAAAACATCAATTTCACATAGTAGGCAGTTTAGTGAGCGGCGGCTGGCTGGGCCAGTAAAGTACTGAGTCTGGCCGCCCTATAGATTTTTTTGACCGGCCGTAGCACATCGCGATGCGGGTGTGTTAAACAACCGCTTGTTTGGCTTTGTTAACTGTGTCAGGGGGTCACTACCGATACACCTAACGAAAGAAGAATCAAGCTTCAAAATGGTGGCCCCCCCATGTTTCAATCGGCCCGGTAGAACTAGATCGAGAGGTATTTCAATGTGAAATTGGGACAATTTTCAACACCCTGTATCACAACTACTGGCCTTTTTAAAAAAAAACTTTCCCTGGTTTTGGATTTAGGTATTTCTCACAAAACTGCATGTTTGAAAACACGCCCGATCTGGTCATTTCTAGGTCTAAGCAATGACGCTACGCGCTAACAGGGCTGCAGTGTTTCCCCTCGCTGAGACAAACTTATGAGACGCGTAGCAGTTTGAAAGTTGGTAGACTTTTATCAATGGTGATCAGAGAGACTGTCATTGTCAGTCACTATTATATTATAGCCTAGATCTACATGCAAATCTTGGGGGTGATTCAGAGATTAGATTTAAATCTTAACCATTTAGACCTACCGGTACAGTAGAATCCTTTAAACCAAAATTTTGGGGTCCTTATAATCCATTTTGGTTTAAAATAAGTCCTTGAAGGGAAATAGAGCCCCAGCCCCAAAACTGCGAATGCGTCTATCACAAGTTGTCTCCCATTGCATTTTTCAATCATGCAAGGACATAATGTGTGTTCATTTGTTCATTGTTGATTTTTTTTGTTTTGTTTAGTTTTCTCCTCTGTTTGAACTTCTCCACCCAACTGAGGGTAGGTGTAAAATTAATGTTAGCTGTGTTATTTCCGCAGCCTTGCCTAACAATGGAACATTCATTGCCATCGCTTTGCGAAATCGGGCAAACACTGAATCCTCTAGTTCTTCGTGACTGCAAAGTTTCGTTTTCTTTGCAGCCGGTCGGAATTTCGATTCGTCATGGGTCTTATGCAGCTTCTCTCTTTCAAAATCGTAGACAGCGTTGAGTTTGGGATGCAGATTTCCGTTTTTGTAAACTTTTTTCCTCCACTTCGGGGATAAGATTTGAAGTTTAAAATTCAATCGTGTAGACAGTATGCTTTCTTTTGGACATCTTGACTGATTGCGTGGTTAAAGTGAACCATAAAGCGCCAGCAACAATACAAAGACTAGAGATTATAAAAATGAGTATCGCAAGGCGAAATCTCAATCAGTAATCACAGGTCTAACCCCGCTGACTGACAGTGACGGTGTGTTGTAGGCACGTGCAGTTGTCTTGGTTTAGAAAGGGGTTATAAAGCATGGTAAATTTGATTGGCCTAGCTCAACGCATCTCACACTCTACGTGTGGGGCCCATCATTGCATCAGTAAGAAAAGTTCCAATCTCGATGACTGAGTCCCGTTACGTCACTGTCAGTCAGTTTCAGTATCTCAAAGCGAGCCACACACACACGCGCCACCCGAGCACAAGCGAGACTAGGCCTCAACCTCAACTCGCCCTCTCCCCCTCTCTTTCCCACTTGGGCTCCTTTTTCCCCCATCCCCTTTTCACTGATGGTACGACTGTAGATCTAGATCTAGCTTTAAATCAATCGTCTGGCAAGGGCTCGAGTGTTCTCCCCTTTCTTTAAGTTAAAGAAGTGATGGGAAAACAGAGAGGGAGTGGACGCTTCAGATTGTTTTGCTTTAAAGTCAGTGCCACTTAGAAGCATTTCGGTTTATCGCATGAATGGTTACAAAGACAAAAAAGAGACTTGTAAAATCTTTTGATTTCTTTGCGGATTATCATATTTTTTGGTTTGCCGCCTTTTGGTTTAAAGGGATTCTACTGTAAACCCATATAAAAAACGGACAGTTTCTCTCTTTCCTTGCACATCCTAAACCTAGACCTTATTCAAGCTCTTGTCGTGGGAAAGAAAAACACCTTGTAACTTTGAAAATGAATGGGTGGGTCTCTTTCTCTCTCTCTCTCTGGCTCTCTCTGGTTATTTTTAACTTGATCATAATAGTATGCCATGTCCACAACAATTTTAGTGAAAGTTATTTGTGTTTTAAAACTTTTATTGGAGTCTGAGACAAGTCAATAATGCTTTTTGTCTCATATATCGACCTAATTTTCTTATACCATTAGAAAACTCAATTTCTTATTCAGTTTATATACCAAATTCCTGATATTTTGATGTATAACGTGGAAAACAATTGACAGATATATGATCATTTTAATATTTTTTGTATACCATCTAGTGAACATTGATGTTTTTATTCAAATAGTACATAAAATTTCTGACATTTTGATGTAAGTGGAAAACAAGGCTTATTTGACTGATTTATGGTCAAGTATGCCTTGTTTTCCACATGTTATACATCAAATTTTTTCGTATTAAATTTTCACCTCATTTTGGGCCAAAATTATTATAGAGGTTTTGTGAAATTTTCGTGTTCAAACTGAATAAAAACTTGAAAGTTTTGTAATGGTATAAGAGTAATGTTATTATGACTTTTAAGTACATCGGACAAATCAAAGCATTTTTTAAATCGGGTTTCGTTTGCTTAAGTTTTTTCCACAAATTTTACTATTATGGAAAGATTTCCACTGAGGGGCGCAACTCTATTTCAAGCCTAACTTTCTTGGTAACAAATTCCCTGATTTTTTATAATTAGTCCTGAGAAATAACTATTTTTTATCATAAACAACATTGCTGACGAAATTAAGGACAACAAAGAGTAATTCTTACTAATAATCAATTGTGGCATGCCAGTGTGGATACCTCTTTCCCCCCCGCTTTCAATTTGTCTAAATGTTATCTGGCATTACTATAAATTTACTGATTTTTACAGAAAAGAATTATAGACTATCGTAACATTTATGTTTTTTATTTCTTTATCTAGAAACATGGCTGAAGATAGTGTAATTCTTGACTATGATGATGAGGAGAATGAACAGACTGTAGAAACTGCTGGTGGAGATGGACCAGCAAAGAAAGATGTCAAAGGAACGTACGTGTCCATTCATAGTTCTGGCTTCAGAGATTTTCTGCTCAAGCCAGAATTGCTCAGAGCTATCGTAGATTGTGGATTTGAGCACCCTTCAGAAGGTAGGCAGACCTGCCATTTATACAGATTAAATCAGTATTATACTGATTTTTGGCCAAAATTTTAGAAAATACTGATTCTCTGATTTTTATTACAAAATACTGTTTTTTTACTGCTTGGCAATGACTGCCCATTGAGCCAAGTTTTAGGGTTAATTTCCAGTGTTTATCGCTTTTTTAGCAATCTGAAAATTGTTAAGTTAGTACCTGTATGTACCAAAATGCTTTACATTAGGCCTATTGTGGATCAAGGTAATTTTCTAACCATAATTTCTTTTCCTTTTTTTTCTAAACAATTTAAATGACCATGGCTACAATAGAACTGAAATGTTAGTGCTTTCACTAAAAAAAGTGTCAGAGTTTGTGAGAACCGGTACATGGTCATACAGATTTTCTAACCCTGAATACTGATTTTTTAGCTCAATCATACTGATTTTCCATTTTGAGGAGTGGCAGGTCTGGGTAGGGGCCTACGCCGCCTAGGCCTTAACTGCTTTTAAATATTTTTCACATTGCAGGACAATTTTGAAATAAAAAGAGCACTCTTGTGCAGAGTTTGGTTTAAAAAAGGAAGACATGACTCAGTTGGGTTTTTTTTTATTCAGATATGGTCAATTGCCAAAAACTGACATTTTACACCTCTGTATTTATTATATTTATAATCATTCTTTTCCGTTTTTAATTGACCAATACTATTAAGATTGGTATCAGGATGTTAAGCCACTTATGTGAGCGGGCAACTTCAGCCTCCAGGCACATACGAAGTGCCAAAAAAGGGGGATGGAAAGGCTAAGAATATCATCTTAACTAAACAATGACAATAAAATTTGAATCGTTGTGGGAAAAGCATACCATTCAAAGATTTCCCAACTTAATGGACTTGAAAATAAATGGGAGTGTCATATTCTAAAGCATTATTATATATGTGTTCACAACACAAAAACAATAAAATGCAGTATTGTATCATTATACTAGTCAAAGTGGAGGGGGTGGCAAAAAAATATTAAAAATATAACCGAGACAATGTTGGTAAATAAAAATCCTATTTACCCTCATAGCTTCTCACAGATGCAAGTTTTCATATTTTTGCAGGAATTTTGATTATTTTTAGCAGTTTTCTAAAGCTGGAAAAGCAGGAAAACTTGAAAAAATTATGACCTAAATGTTTAGAAAACATCCAAAATTAAGAGTCTTAGAAAATCAAACACTTCTTTTTAGTTGTATAGCTGTGGAGGCACTAGTACAGAGTTGTATAAATCTCTTTAAATTGGTCCATTTAAAGTTCTATAAGGGCACCAACAGAGTAAATTCCTGCTTTTTTTAGCATGAGCCGCTTGCATCCCTGAGCTTCTCTTTAACTTTTAAAATACTTACAATTGTTTTATTAAGCATAAATGGTTAAGGGTTTTTGAGCCATTAGCTGATTACATATTATATAATCTTAATTATTTGAAAAATTATACTTCTTGTCCCAAAACTCATGGACTATGGTCTGTCACATATTTACAGACACTTTAAAATCAAAATTAACATTTTTTCATAAGAATTGAAAAATGGACCTGGCTTCGCTCTGGTTTCCCAGTTTCTGACAATTGACCATATACAGTGTTTGATACTGGCCAGGTTTTATCACATCTTTGGATTTCTGATAAACATCTCATATTGCCAGTGCTGTTTTGTTTGTTCCCACTCCAATACAATATGCTATCAAGAGATAACAACTATATCTAGATCTATATCATGATTTTAAATCAGGACAGTCAAATTTATAAGCATTAACGGTAAGAATGATGCTAATAATCATTTCAATCATGGAAGGTTTTTGTCTCCAATCTAGATTCTAATCATTTTCCCAATTCTAGAAGTAGGAAGAATCAAATATTTTGAGTTAGACTATAAGATATAAGAGCTAAAGTAGCAGATGGGAACAAACAAAAAAGCGCGTTGTTTTTAATATTTCCAAATTTCGAATGGTATAACGTATATTTTCAACTCTTAAATCTGCAGACCTGTAACTTAACCAATAGAAATTACAGCAATGTTTTAATTTCTAAGGTTTTCACCTGTGTCAGAATATTTCAAGGCCTAATTTTTTTTCGATTTTCAGATTTTATTTTTAAAAAAAGTGCAAAGTTTTGGAGTCTATTACATGTCAGATCTAATCTAGATCTAGTTTAACATGGTCGTGGGTTGAAATTTTTTAACATTTTTTTTTTAGTGCAGCACGAGTGCATACCTCAAGCTATTCTGTCTATGGATGTGCTGTGTCAAGCAAAATCTGGGATGGGGAAAACAGCGGTCTTTGTGTTGGCCACACTGCAACAGCTAGAACCTGTCGATGGTCAGGTAAAATGTTTTTTTTTTTTTTTTTTTAAAGCCAGCAAAACGTTGCCCAAAATGTCAACCTGGAAAGTGTTTAAAAAGTCCAATACTGTTCTGTTTTTCAAACTTGAGTTCCCCCATTTGGCAGTGTGATGATAGCCATTAGGCTAGAGTACTGAGCTGGAGTGCAATTCCTCTGTGATTGTATATTATTCTGATTGCCATGCTGTGTGGGGGTTCTAAATGTATGTTGAATTTTATTTCCTTTGCAGATTTTTTAAGTAGAACTAGAAGTTAGGCTGTTGGTCATTTAAGGTATAAAATTTGTTTAGGGATAATTTAACTAAGATGGAGTGAATGTGCCTATCAAATGGTCCAAGTGAGTATTGGAAATTTCAGTGAGAAAACACTTTTAAAATTAGGTTTATATCATTATTGAAATGAATATATACCTCTGAAATTGTTTCATTGAACTTGTTATTTTTTGGCAATTTTCAAGAGAACTAATTGTTCAAGTTATCCCTTTTTATGTGAACATTTTATCATATTTTTGAGGCAAGTAAACATTGACTTACTAGATGATAACCTTGTCAGGATAAGCACTTTTTTTTTAATGTTGAGAGCAACACCATCCTTTGTAACTAGTAGGTAGTTTTGGTGACTAATGTTTTTCTTTGTTTTTTAAGAGGCCTACCTCTTTCTTAACAGAGTAGGGCAACACCCTGTTTAAAACTTGTTACCTCATGAAAAGTTGTATGAAAATGTTACTAAGGTTTGCTGTTGTGGATGGGCAAGTCAAATGCAGGGTAAAAATCTTACGAAATTTTAACAGTTTTTAGGTGGGTTTTTTTTTGTTTTTTTTTGAAACTTCAATGATGATACGATGACGAGTCTGCTTCCTGTGGAATCTTTAAAGCTATGTCAGTTTTTGGCTGGCTTTTTAGATCCAAGGAAAAGTGATGACTCTTGAGGCATTTGTCTGAGAAAAATTTCAAAAGTTCACCTGGCTTGCTGATGATTTCGTCAGTAGTTAAAAGTTGTACTTTAAAGATCTAATTTTTCTTCAATGCTGCAGGTTTCCACACTTGTCCTTGCTCACACTAGAGAGCTGGCCTTCCAAATCAGCAAGGAGTACGAGCGGTTCAGCAAGTACAACAACAACGTAAAAATTGCAGTTTTCTTTGGTGGCATGAATATCAAGAAGGATGAAGAGGTCTTAAAGAAGAACTGTCCTCATATTGTAGTGGGAACACCCGGCCGTATTCTGGCACTGGCACGCTCCAAAGTTTTGTCACTCAAAAACATCAAGCACTTCATCCTGGATGAATGTGACAAAATGCTGCAAGCAATTGGTAAGGGTAGCCTTTTTTTTAGTATCCTGTAAACCAATTTAAGTGCTATTTCTCTTTAAGAATTTATTTGGACTGGGTAGCAAGTAGGTCCTATATCAAATGTAGGTTACATTGCAAATGAAATGATGCAATCTTTTGGTGGGGTTATTTTTCAAAACTGAAAATCTTTCTAAAATCGGATGTTAATCATTTTGGGTTTTTTAAGCCAATTTTTCCAATTTGGTTCATAAATGAACTGAGGATCAAGTGGGAATAATAGCAATAGAAATTAGATTTTTTTTTCACTTAGCAATAAATCTTTCAACTTGTTTTGTGAATTGTCCACAGATATGCGCACAGATGTTCAAGAAATATTCCGCATGACACCTCACGAGAAGCAAGTGATGATGTTTAGTGCTACCCTGAGCAAAGAAATTCGTCCAGTCTGCAAGAAGTTTATGCAAGATGTAATTCTCTTCCACCAAATCGTCTATTCCAATATACTACTTTTTGTTCAGCACTCGTGGCTGGGGGCTGTCAGGTCACACATCTCGTTTCTCCTCACACAATACTATTATCCAACCATCACCTTTTTTGAACACGCATGACCCTAGACACTGCTGCCTAGTAGTAGAGGCATCAGACATGGCGACGTACTCTTGCATCTAGGCTGCTAGGGACTGCTTGCAATTCAAAAGGCAGGTCAAGGCTTAGCTCTCCATGCCGGTGTTGGGGGTTCAGCTAAGTCTTATAGCTCTAGTAATGCATGGAACATGAAAACACAAACCATGGCACCTTGGCCCACTCACTAGGCTGCCTCTATCCTCTCCCAGAGACTTGATTAAAGTTCAGTTAAACAAAAGGTGCCACTAGTAAATCAGATCCACCTCCCCATAAAGCTTACAAATGAGCTTTCACCGAAAGCAATGGCCTTACCTCTGCTGGTCGGCTACTGCTAACTGCAGTGCCTGGTGCTTATACTTGGAGCTTGGCTCTCTCACACAGCGAGGACCCGAATCAGCAAGAGAACGTGTGGAGTGGGAAGATGGTCGCGGCGTTCACCAATCACACACTGTGACTGGTTTTGATCAGCTGGTGACATTCATGTTGCAGTGATGGAACTTCACTGGTGGAGTGCTCACAAGTGGTTCTCTGTTTTGCTCAGTCTATAGTGTGTGTGTTTGCCTGTATTGTCTTTTAGCTTTATAGTCACTTTATTCCATAATTAATTCAGTATTTTCTTCCTTTTTTTCTCTTTGCCAGGTATTATTAAAAAATTTTCAATTTTTACTTAGCAAAAAAAACAGATCAGTCTAAAAAAAAAAAGACAGTCAAATTAACAATTTCTGTTCCCTTTCTATAGTACAAGGTCATTTATTAAATAAGCTAAAGCTGTTTGTATCTGTATTGCCGCTACTGCATACTTGGTGTTTTGACTTGAGTTTCCACCCTCAGCCAATGGAAGTGTACGTTGATGACGACTCCAAGCTGACACTTCACGGCCTCCAGCAACACTACGCAAAGCTGAAGGACAATGAGAAAAATAGAAAACTTTTCGAGTTGCTGGATGTGCTTGAATTCAATCAGGTAAATTTAAACTTATTGAAATTCGAATGTTAATGTTTACCCTACAGTAAATTTGCATTTCCAATGATGAAACAGAGGAATTACCGTTTGAATGAAATGAAAAACAAACTGCGGCTTTTTCCTGAGGAAGTTTATTTAATTTTTAAATTAACTTACTTGAAGATATTTTATTCTCAGGGCTATTGAAATTCTATTTGTTCTGGCTTTATTATTTGTGTTTTTGGTGTTATCTTCTTTTTTTTTTCATATAAAGTTAAGTACCGTAGCAGCTTAAAAAAAATTCTACTCGATGGCAGGCACATCAAACCTCTGATGTGCCTATAGAAAAAAATAGCCACACCAGAGGTTTGATGTGCCGGCCATCGTTATGTTATTTACCCAGAGTGTTATATTTCTTTGTGCTTAATTCGGATTTGGTTATTTTTATTCTCAGGTGATTATCTTTGTGAAGAGTATCCAGCGATGTATGGCCTTGGCAGCGTTGCTTATTGAACAAAACTTTCCAGCCATTGCAATCCATAGGGCCATGACTCAGGAAGAAAGGTATTACATTGGGTTTCATTAGTCCAACAAGCTTTTTCCCTCCTCAAAATGTCAATATCTTTTTTTTTTAATTAGTTCATAGGTGCCACTTTTCCGCTATTTTACCAAATTTTACGATTTTTCGCTGTCTACACCTGATCTTCGAGCAGATTTCCGCTATGACCGATACAAATTCGAGGACATACCGGTACATATGATGGGTCTCTGTTTATAAAATTACTTCTATTCTACTCGTTAGAGTATAAAAAAGTGGATCAAACGTCAGGGTAAACTGGGGCAACCTAACTTTTTCGCTAAAGTCTAGGTTAACCCGCGAAGCAAAAAAATAGCAGAGGTAGTTGGGAATTGCTTGAACAAGAGAGAGTAACGTAGACCTGGGCGGGTTAAGTTTACAACAACAGAATACGAAAGGGGACAGTTCTCGTTAAGCAAAAGCAATCTTAACTTTTCAATCTAGGTCTACCGATAGGCGAACAGTTTGCGAACTTTTACTCCCTCAATCAACCTTAAACAGCACTAGCGCATTGCACAGCTTATTCAGAATAAGGTTCTACAGCAAGGTTATACTAGCCATGGAAACAAGACAGATGAACTAGATGATTAGCTACCGAGTACCGCTATGTAGATATAGGTCATATAAAAATTTCACTGCGCTGCAAACAGTACTGTAGATCTACAGGTCTTACTTATAAATTTTCACATCTATTATCTTACACTATCTGATATAGTCTTAGATTTGTATTTTTTTTAGGCAGGAATGCAGACTGAGACTATATGGGTGTAAACTGATAACCATAGCATCTAGAAATCTTTATCAGCCAAGGACAGTGGAAAATGGAATAGAAATCTAAATAAACTGGCTATGTCAATTTTTAGTCTTTTACCTCGTAGTCTACTGCTAATACCAATATTTGTACACGTACTTAGCCTTATGTGTTGACCTCTATCATCTAGTTTAGAACAAATTCGTCTAACAATGAAAAATTTTAAAGGAAGGTTACAGGGTGCACTGAACGCCACTTCCTGAATTTAGATCTCAGCCCAGATTTTTTTTAAAACATAACAAATAATGATAAAAAATGGCTCGAGAGACTTCCTTGATTAAAGGAATTAGGTTTTGGTGTATGCCTAAATATTGAGATATGTTAGTGCTGCATGTGTTATTAGCACCAGGGCCTTTTATTTCTATGGAAAACACATAGAGGTCTAATTTCTTCCAATCAAATAAATGTATCGGTGCTAACAAAGTATCTAAAGAGGAAATAAATTTTTTGGGTTGAAAGTAATTCCCTGCGATGGTGCTTGGTAAATTATATTCAAACATGAAATGAGTATATTGCTTCCCAAATACTCTAAAATGGCTTCTTTTGCGAGGTAATTTTAAATAGCCCTCGCCTTCGGCAGCTGCATCATCTGTTTAACTCCAACAAAGTTCCTCCTTTTTGAAAATTATGAATTGGCACCTATGCTCATTGAAGATATTTTGGCAGCTTTGCAAGCTTAGGTGACACATTGGACAACGGGTTTCTTTAGTTTTGAAAAAATGTTTTAATTTTTTCGTTACACACTGGACATCTTGTTCAGCCAAAACAATCCTTACAATTGGTTGCGCTCTTGTGCTGTAACTTTCAAGCTTATTCAACCGGTGGCCACTGGTGTCCTCCAAGTCTTCATTGAGTTGATCTATTAGTTACTGTTGCATTTTCTGCCCTCCTGTGATGATAGACGGAATTACCATTTGAACTGCTTGTCATGAAACAATCATCCGCGGCTTATTTATTTCTGAGGAAGGCATCTAGAGAAGAAACGTCAGGCATTTTAAAAAGTTGTGTTTTTAAAGTATGAAATGTATATCAGAGGCAGAGCTGCCAACCCGTACGTTTTCCCGTATTTTCGTACGCTTTTTTGTCCAAAATACGCTGGTACGATTTTCCTATGAAAAATACGACTTTCCGGTCTTTCAATCTGACTAATGACACTATGAAACTCGCGATGTACGTTACGTATGTTCAACTTCCGTACTGAATCCATAGGCCTAGCAGGAAGCAGCCATTTATGCACATGCGCACAAAGATAACCGTGACAATACAGTATATCGATTTCATTTCGTTTTTCGGCTTTATTTTTATACCGTTAGTGCTAGTAATATCGAAATCGCGTTCCTGATTCCGCCCTCTTTACCGATTTTATAAACAATGTTTTTCATCGAATTCCGGGAATTTTGCTCTTGCGAACTGCTGGGCATTGTATCTCTTCCGCACGATCTACAAATTTACTAAAGACCGCAATCTAAGTAGCCTAATGCAGATCTAACTGTAGTCATCGGGCAAGATCTAGATATCGATCGTTGAATCTGTGTCAAGTAAAGGTCAAGTGTACTTCTTGAGCTAGACTCTAGATCTAAATCTAATGTCACTTCTCAATCGGAAAATCAAAATTTAAAACAAAGTAGCCTACTGATGCTGTTACTACTAGGATACTTGATAATCAAAAGCAAGTTTGTGCTTATGTTCAGGGTTGCGAGGCTGATTTTTTAAATTTCCCATGTACTGCAATTAATAGATCTAGTACTGCACAGTCTGACCTCTAACCTTTGCTAGACTCCGTTCTGGACTAGAATAAGAATTAGATCTAGATTGAAGTAAATCTTAACAGTATGACTAGAAATCTAGATTCTAGAGTCTTTAGTTATTTAAACGGCACAATTAAAGGGAAAGTTAGGTCTTATAAAATACAGGCAATTTTGGATAGTTTGAATATGAACCCACAGGGAATTGTCTCAAATGACGATAAATTGAAAATTAAGTTGAAAGATCATTTAGGCTACAGTACACATCAGAATTTTTAGGGGTTTGTAGAGATGTCTGCTGTGAGGTGCTACTTTTAATTTGAAATTGAGCTAGTCCTCATTGCCCTTCATTTCCTCAGTTATTTTTGTTACTATTAATTACCCATTACCCTTAATTTTGTCAGTATTGTATCTCTCTGCAGAGGACCCTTTATTTCTATTAATGAGGTACATGTAGAATTGGTTAACTTAAAGTTTAGGCTTAGCTGGGGTGACATCCCATTGTGGAAATTTTTTCCCAAAAGATATATACCTTACTGTCAGTGTATGTGATTTAATTAAAAAATTTTTAACACATTAAATTGTGATGGTCTATTGTTTTTTTTTTCTACAAGGTGCAGATACATTTAATAGGCCTAGATGTAGTACAGTAGTTGTAAAATTTTCAGACCGGGAATTAATTTTCAGGCACTAGATGATTAACTTAAAGCCTAATTCTAAAAAAAAGGATGAAACAATCTACACTGACAGTAACAATAACCAGGATATTTGGTAGTCATTCTGCATCATGCTCTATACAATTCTGTGTTATAGTAATATAATATAATTATTGGATAGCTATCTTTTTAAACCGAGCAACTGAGCACCCTAGCTTTTATAATTATTTTGATTAATTCTTACATTTTCTGTGCGTATGGGAATACCAAAACAATGTTGCACTTTTTGGGGTTAGCTGGTAATTTTAGCCGTGGGTTGAAAAATATGCCTTTTTGTTGAAAATTACTCTTTTTGGGGGTGGCTAGTACACGTTTCCCTCGTGCTGGGTTGGCAGCTCTGCAGAGGCCGTCTTTTTTTTTTTTT
>BMAT01012298.1:0-10646 GCA_019649035.1 Elysia marginata
ACTTTGGTCAAAAAATGAAATTTACCTTTATACATTGAAGTAAAAGAAGGGGTTGTACATAATTAATTACTTTTTATTTGAAGACGGTATGTTAAATCATATTTAAATTATGACATGTTTTGTTGTTGTTCTGAAGTTGGAGACAGAGTAAAATATATTTTTAATGGTTATTACTCTAAATGTGTATCAGCGATGGATGGTTTTTCCAGCTCCTCACACATTTCTTCGCCTCCCTCATGCGTTAAGAAGACTAGAGGCAGTGAAAGATTTTGTCAGTATGCGAAAGCGAAGAGCTTGAATAGCTGCTCCTCTGTGGGCTGAGAAGTTAAATATTGTTTGGCCATTGCATATAGGTAAACCCATGTACGGCGCTTAGAGCATTATGCACTACATGAAAACGCGCTTTGGTTCGTTTAGCTATCAAGAAACCCACACGGTTGAACGCAAAAATATCAGACTGAATTTGTAACATAACTTTTCAAAAATTCAATTTCCTTTTTTTTCCCCCAATATTTTGATTACACATTTTTTTTTAAATTGTAAACATCTTTTATTCGCTGTTGACGAATTGCACGAAACGTAACAGCGTTATGTTATCAAGATGGACACACATTACATTCACATAAACTCACCGCACCAAAGAGTCCCACTCCACACTTCCGGGTGGCCAGTTCTGCCATCTCGATTGCCTAAGCTTATTGCGACTCGCGCATTGTGTCATTAAGTAATATTAAAAAAAAATATAACTAATCATTATTTGTTGCAGTGAACACAAAAGAGCTACTACAAACTCGTCTTAAGCTGGAATCTATGCGAGACGCAAGGCCTTCCAGTGTAACAGTGGGCACCTCTGGTAATTTCACGTAGATAAAACGTCGATACTAAACGCACAACTCAGGTTGGGCTGTTCAATGAACTTAAAAAAAAATTATTTTTAAAGTATAGTTTCCCTTTGGGTAATATAGAGTTTTTAGAATAAGATTCAGCACTATAGTTATTGGAATGAAATACCTTTCCAGACGAAAAGTTCGCTGGTGCGGGCTTTTCCACTATAAAGCCTACTTCTCCCTACTGCTAATTTCATACCTTTATAATGTTTCAGTTTTTCCAACAAGTATTTCGATGCAGAACGTGTTTTAAACTTCCTTGTTTTCCATACAGGTATCGTGATGCTCGTCTCAGTTCCAGCCCTGATACTACTTGCAGATTTGTGTATTCGACCAGACTCAAGGTCTAAACAAAAACCGTCAAGTTCACGTCCCTCTAACCAGGACAATAAAGAATGTCTTGCAACCAGTCAAAATGAGTCTTACGACGAAATAGGAAAGTAGTTATACAATTGGTATCACATAAAGAAGTTTAATTTTCCCTTTTTTTTTTCAAATACACCAAACAGAAAGCTCTATCATGTTTCTGTGTGAAGTTATAGCCATTTGAAATGGGCCGTATCAAAATCTGTGAAACTTCCCAAAGGGGAGAAATTCGCGTTTAAAGGCTATACAAATGTAACGATACATTGGAAAGACCTTAGCAACCATATAAACTGCAATTAAACACATAAACATAAAGTTTCACCGTGAATTAGGCGTAAAATCTGTTCAGAACTGGTTTTAGCACCAATACCTAAAAACCTGACTTCTGGACACACACTAAACGTTAAAAACTAGACTTTGCGCCTTAAGACTCTTTGGGGATAGAATACGAGACAAATGCTCTTATAAATTAATAGTCGTAAAACAGCGTGAACTTTGAAATAAACAAAATGTCTTTAAAATGTTTTAAGATTCAACATTTTTTGTTTTCCTTTACGGACTTATTCATTGGGCTTAAAACATTTTACAGCTACTCAATAAATAGTTTAGTTTCATTACGGTATTGGAACTCAAACACATCAACATAACGTCATGGTGCTTCAAATAATTATTGCCTAAGTCTGTCATAGGCAAAAATGGAATGTACCTATTTTTATGCTAAGCTCTTCTTAATAAAAATTTTGATATAAATTTTTTTTTAAATGCTGGGCCACTGTTAAGCTATTGAAATTTTATATTTTAGTTAAAAACTTTTCTTTTGATGCTATGAATTACAAAAACTCGATTTTTTCTTAAGGACAAATAATAACTAGGGAAATAACGGAAGCACCATGGCGATAATATGGTATTATATAAATTTATGTCATAGCACCGGGGGAGAAGGGCCTGCAATGAGTAACGTGAGCTGGTATATGGTTGCAAGGTTTTTAAGAAAGTAGCCTATTTAAAGTGGCAATTAATGGTATGGTTTCGCGTGTCCAAGGTCTTCATGTGCTTTTGAAGTTGTCTTGACAGGGTACAAGTAAATTGAAATCCTATACCGGCCCACTCTCAAATGGCAGTTTACAAAGACGCAATATCCTTTGTTGAAATTATCAAAACATCAAAAGATGCTGAAAACATTGCTATGGACATTTTTTTTGAGTGAAAGAAGATGAAAAATACAAGGATTTTTTTCTACTAAGAAATTAATTTTCAGAATTTAGCAACATTTCTTTACACTGATTTTTTTAAACAAAAAAAAATATAATACGTAGAAAAATGCAATAAAATGGAGTAGAAAAGAAGTTTGATTTTTATCTCATATTATATTGAAAAGAAAAGAAAAGAGAAAAAAAAAAAGAAATAACGGAGAGCGGGAGCTGAAAATAAAGTGATATAGAAAACAGTTACTTAAGAGATGAGCAAAAGTAGAAAGGGACAGAGAGAAAGAGCGAAAGAGAGACAGAGACAGAGAGAGAGAGAGAGAGCGAAGGGGAGAGAGATAGATAGAGAGAGAGCAAGAGAGCAGATTGAAAAGAACAAGGATGAGAGGCAGAAAGAGTTAGGCAGAGACATGTAGAGTGTGATAAAGAGAAAGAAAACAGAGCGTACACAAACGTTGATAAGAAAAAACAATGGAAAGAAGGAGATCGAAAGATGATTATTTACAGAGCGCCTAAGAAAGGAAAGATGATAAATTAAATTACAGAGACATTTTGAGATTAAACGATCGATTAAAAGTTTAATCAAATTGTTGATATGTTAATCAGCTGGCTGAATGATCGATAAATAGTTATGCATCTGTACAAACTTCAATCTGATTTACACATCGTGACACATTATTATGTTTTGCCATGAAATTAAAAAAAGCGTATTGTCGACATGGTATAAAAAATGTTTCTTTGAGTGGCAAGACAGTTTGTGGGTGCCAAATCGATTACAAGGCAAGACATTTTAAGTATGTGTTTTGTTTGAATTTTGATAAAAACTGTTTATACATAATATATTAGTAAGTCTACAATTATACTAGAGATAATAGATTCAATAGTAAGTTTCATTAAATTCTAATACCCCTTAATTACATTTTTTTCATGTATACACATTGAAACTGTGAAGAGCACCTATATGTTTTGATAAAACATTATTACTTTAAGTAATTTTTTTAACCTACTATTCGTTAAATTTGTTAACTCTTAAACGTTTTTTCAACATCTGTATTCACATTTAAGACAAGTTAAAGTCTTATAATTAAAAAATACACATATTGAGCAATTGCAATGAACATTTTTTTATGTTTGTTTGACTTTTTGATGACGATGATGTAAATTTAAATTCCCCAAGTTGCGATCAATTTTTCTTATCCTACCTAAAGGGAAGTATTTCGGACTTTTTCATCTAAAGCCTATTTCAATAAACTGCTAATTAGACACCTTTAAGCCTTCAAAATATATACCAGTACTACTGCTACTACTACTACTACTACTACTACTACTACTACTAATACTATCACTACTACAACAGCTACTACTACTAGTACTACTACTACTACTGCTACGACTACTCCTACTACTACTACAACTACTACTTCTGAAAAAGAGAAAGGCGGAGAGAGAGAGAGAGGGAGAGAGAGAGAGAAAGCTGGGGTAAATAAGGACCAAATTTTGTCCGAGAACAGTTTGAAATCAACTACAGAGAAAGACGCTACATAAGTAATGGAGAGAGAGAGGCAGGGAGAGAGAGACAGAGAGAGGGGGGGAGAGAGAGAGATGTGCAGAGAAGGCGAAGGGTTTAATACAGAGTGTGACGTCCGTATGTTTGTTTAAGTGAGAACCCGTACCTAGGAAATACACATAATCCCTAATATATTGAAGTGAATAAACGTAATCCCTGTATCATTCAAACGTTTTACGTTATTACAAAAATTTCTAGTTATTACGCTTATACCCTGAAAAATGTTCCCTAGTGATAAGATGCAATCCCTGGCCACATTGGCACACAATTTACACATTCACAGGCATGTGTAGAATGTAAAATTTTATTTCTTAGTTAGTGACTTTGGTAAAAGATAATATCGTTCTCTCTCTTTCATTTGAAAATTTCTAAAATGTGTCAGACACCATTAACATTACGTTTCAGTTTCGAATTGAATATTGAAGACTAAAGTCCATAGACGTTGTCACTTGTTACAACATTTTAGACTGCTATGATAGCGTGAGTTGCACTGAAGCCATGCTTTTAGACAATTACATCCCGTTGTTGTACACTTTATGGCCCCAGTAAAATGATTTACATCTTGTAAAGCCTTGTCTACCTGAAGAGGATTGAAAAATCACCACCGAGAGCAAGGAAACTCTTTTTTTGTGTGTGTATTTTTGTCATCAGTTCTAGAAAGATGCTCGGGGTACGCTCAGATCAAACTGATTTCTAAAATACATGCAACCTAGAACACCATCTTTCACGGATATCCTATTTTGGTCAGCGCCTTCTCGTCCGTCAAATATGGCACCAAGGATGTTTCTTGCATAGCATCTCCCTTAATCAACAAGTGGTACCGGTACATCGACGCTGTCTCCTTTTCCGCCACCTCGGAGATCTAAACGACTTCTTTTCACCATCCTCTCTGCGTGAGAAGTTTATGTAGTGGCTGCTTCCCCACGACGCACATTTATTTCATTGATGAGTTCTGTAACATTCCCATCGGTTTCGGTGAGAAAGTTTCCATTGACAAGATCTTCCTAAGTCTCTATCAGTTTCGTGCGGAGGTTCTATGCTTTCTGGTTATAAAAAAACATTCCGCTTCTGGCTTGGGTTTTCGGGATTGGGGTCATATATGATTTAAATCAAAAGGTGTACTTTTTTGTAGCATTTAATCCCATCCTAAGCACTAGAATTTTTGTCATCACCAATATCAAACCTTCTGTTGCCAACGGAAAGTTTTGTAATTATTATTCCATGGAAATATTGTTATTGATATCAATTTTGCTTTCAGGAATTTTACTACCAGATTTGTTACTGGAATTATCATCATTGTTATTATTATTGATATAATTAAAAAAAATAACTACCACCGACAAGGACATAAAAGTCAGTCGAACTTGAGCCTTACAACTCAACATTGCAGAATATAGAGATCATAATTATTGCCCGAGAATGAGGAACACTATTTTGCTTGAATTTAACGAATTTGATTGAAGAGTGACGGTCCTGTGAGTCATTATCAGCCATCCAGACATTTGAGAAAGAGAAAGCTGGGGTAGTTGAGGATAAGTGGGGAGGTTAAAGACAGAAGGCATCGTCTGGATATTCCAAAGAAAACTACACAAAAGAAAAAGGAAAATATATAAATAGAGTAAATGCGATCGAACAAGAGGGGTTGAATAAGTTCAGAAATTGGACTCTCTGAAGATAAAAAGACAGATAAAGATGAAAAATATATCTTTAATATTGCAGGAGCGAGAGAGAGAGAAAGAGAGAGGGAGAGAGATGAGAGGGTGGTGGGTGGTTAAAGACAGAAAAAGTCCGCAAATACCCCAAAATGAAAAAGGTTAAGAAAGAAATGAACAAAATAAAAATTTATACCGAGGAAGAGGAAGGCGAATAAAAAGGAATAGTGTGATAAACGACAGAAGCACCATAGCACTCGGGACAAAATGTTAAACTAGCAATGTAATGAAAGTATTATAGAGGCATACACACTAACAGACAAAAAATGTATGTAAAGATAACTTGTAAAGATAGAATATTGTAAAGAGGTTTTTTATGAACTAGTGACATGCCCGCGAATTTCGTGATTTTCAGCAAAGATAGTAGAATTATTAAAGGTAAAGGTGAAAACGTAGCATCCGATTGATTGAAAATTTTTGCAGAAAAAACGATCCTTATATGAGAGTCACCCATCCAACTCAAAAGGTTATACACTGCCTATGTTGTTCGTCTAACTAAGGAAGACTGCTAAACAATTATAATTATGGGCTCCTCCACCACAGTTAATAAGGCCACAAACCTTGAGCGATTGAGGGCTTCCGTCCTTTCTAGATCAAGAAGATGAAGGTTCTAAAGAAGAAATAAAAAGAGTAACCCATGAGGATTACGAAACAAATAAATTTAGACCGAGAGTTCTCATAGTTGCGGTAGAAATGAAAAGAGTGACCGACGAGGTTCACGAACCAATTAACTTTAGGCCGAGAGTTCTCATAATCGCGGAAAATGTGCATGAGCCTACACCAAACCAAAACACAAGAGTAATTTTTTTTCATGAACTTCAGAGAAAACCGCATCTAAATCGGTTCTGTGGTTACGGAGGAGATAGCGATTGGAGTCCAACTGAACGCCGTTTATATAAGAGAGATTAAAGAGACATTTCAACACCTGGCTGCTTACAGTTTAAAATCTTGTCAGTATTTTCATGCTTGCTAGAGTGGTGATGTTTAACCGCTGCTGCTCTGTGAGTTCACGAGGTGACCCATTTAGTGATGGCCTGTCAAAGGTTATGTAAAATGCCTTGAGCATTTTAAAGGATAAGGCGGCGTTGTACAAAAAAGGTCATAGGTCATTAATAATAATAACGATAATAATAATAATATTAATAATTATAACATTAACAATTATAATAATAATAATAATAATAATAATTAAGAACAATGATAATGATATTAATAAAAAAATAGTAGGAGAAGTAATAATAATAATAAAATAATAAGTGTAGTAGTAGCAGTAGTAGTATAGTAGTAGTATAGTAGTAGTAGTAGTAGTAGTAGTAGTAGTAGTAAGAGTAGTAGTAGTAGTAATAGGCCTAGTAGCAGTAGTAGTAGTAGTAATAGTAGTAGTTGCAGTAGTAGTAGTAGTAGCAGTAGTACTAGTAGTAATAATAGTAGTTGCTGTAGTAGTAGTAGTAGTAATGATAACAATAATGATGATGATACATGTAATAGAATATAATAAAAAAAAATTAATAAACGCTCAAAATACTCTGATTGATTTTCTTGTTTTTTCATGGAAAGCTTCAATGATAATAGTTTTTTGTAATTTTTATTACTTAAATACTTTGTGTTTACCCGTCTTAATACTAGTATTGTAAATATCATTCATGCAATGCAGACTTTAGAAAATATTCGTACATCATTATAATGACTATCTTTCCCGTAGAAATCAACAATTTAACACAGTTATATATTTTATAGCTCGTTGACCAAACCAAACGCTCTGCTTTTTTCCAGTTGAAATTAAACTATCTTGTTATCTAGGTTAGTTTTTATCTCATCTTTGACAGGGTTCTCAATACTTCCGTTAAAGACTAGATGACTATAAGAAGCGTAAAATTCTTTTTTTTTTTTTTAATTTTGAGATAAGCTTTGCAGCTTGTAAAACTCACAGGGTAAAATGTTGATGCATTTCTCCTTTTATGCGTTAAAATAAAAACGGCCACAGCATGCTACTGCAAAAAAATCTGATTCAAGTTGAAAGGAAAGAAAAAAACGGAGAGAAACTAAAGACATTTGTCAGACATAAAGGCGATGCCTGTGAAAATGTGGGTTAATCACAACATATTGACCCAATAGTGGATAGTCTCATTGCCAGAGGTTAAAGAATGTTTACTGGGATTTTGATAGCGACGATTGCCATTTTTACATCATCAGGTAAAGTAATGTATATAACAGTAGAAGTAGTAGTAGCAGTATGAGTAGTAGTAGTAGTAGTAGTAGTAGTAGTAGTAGTAGTAGTAGTAGTAGCAGTATGAGTAGTAGTAGTAGTAGTAGTAGTAGCAGTATGAGTAGTAGTAGTAGCAGAAGTAGTAATAGTAGTAGTAGTAGAAGAAGAAGAAGAAGTCGAATTAGTAGTAGTGGTAGTAGTGATAATAATAATAGTAGTAGTAGTAGTGGTAGTAGTAGTAGTAGCAGTATTGATAGTAGAGTAGTAGTAGTAGTAGTAGTGATAGTAGTAGTGGTAGTAGTAGTAAAAGTAGTAGTAGTACGAATAGTAGTAGTAGTAGTAGTAGTAAGTAGTGGAGGCAGCCACTGCGCAATCAAATGATTGAAAGATTTTAAAGGTATGAAATTAGCAGTGGATAGACGTAGGCTTTCTAGTGGAAATGCCCGAAATGTCTGCCTTTGGTATGATTCGTAGTGGCGACATGGTATAAGCTATGTTTCTCTAAGTGGCAAGGCGGTGGGTGCCGAAGCATCTATAAGTCGAAGGTTCGAATCATACCAAAGGCAGACATTTCGGGCATTTCCACTAGAAAGCCTACGTCTATCCACTGCTAATTTCATACCTTTAAAATCTTTCAATCATTAGTAGTAGTAGTAGTGGTATTAGTAGTAGTAATGATAGTGGTAATAGTAAAATAGTAGTAATGGTAGTAGTAGTGGTAGTAGTAGTAGTAGTATTAGTAGTAGTAGTAGTAAAAGTAGTACTAGTAGTAGTAGAAGTAGTAGTGGTAGTAGTAATAGTTGTAGTCGTGC
Source organism: Elysia marginata (assembly GCA_019649035.1). Lineage (NCBI taxonomy): Eukaryota > Metazoa > Mollusca > Gastropoda > Plakobranchidae > Elysia > Elysia marginata. The sequence goes on from BMAT01012298.1 coordinate 8,756, forward strand.
ATGCCGTAGTAGCAGCAGTAGTAGTAGTAATAACGACGGCAGTAGTAGCAGCAGCATTTGTAGTAGTAGTACATTCCGAAGTAGTAGCAGTTGTAGTAGTAGTAATAGTAGTAGTAAGCTTAGTAGTAGTAGTAGTAGTAGTAGTAGTAGTAGTAGTAGTAATAGTAGAAGCAGTAATAATGGTAGTAGTAGTAGTATATGTAGTAGTATATGTAGTAGCTGTAGTAGTAGCTGTAGTAGTAGTAGTAGTAGTAGTAGTAGCAATAGTATAATATGTCGTAGTAGTTTTTTAGCATTCGCAGCGCTATTTAATATTAAAGCAATAATTATCTATCATGTCTAATTAATTCAACGTGATCGTTTTTCATTTCCTTAAAAGTAGCCCCAAACAATCAAGATAATGCCAAGAACCTTTGTTTTGAATCAATAGCTGTCGGTTTTTTCGTTTCGGCGTCAATAGCTGAAACCCCAAACACACATGTACATAATATAGTCTTTTCTGTTTTTGAATTAGATGTTTAAGTCTTATGAACCATATAATATATAAGTAATGAATATTAACCTGCTTTACTTCGACAAGTACACTAACCTCACTTGGTTTTTATAAAGAAGTTAACAAATCGCGTCACTTGTGAAGATCAATGTTATTTATGATATTACAAAGCAAGGACAGAGCAATGAAAGTCTGTTTTATAAAGCAGAATCGCGCTTTTTAAAAAAAGAACTTCTCGATTCTATATTTTACATTTTCCTTTAATTTTCAGTCGCAGACAATGTATGCCCAAGTGGCTGGACAATGTACGAGGATCACTGTTACAGTGTAGGGGCGACAGGCTTGGATGCCTATAATGCGGGATTAGACTGTGAGCGGCAGAAAGGTTACTTGGTGATGATAACCTGAACGGAAGAAAACGAATTCGTCAAGAATTTGGTCCGAGGCTCATCCACAAAAGAAAGTAAAGCGTTTATAGGATTGTTTTGGGACACCTACCACGATGATGCTGTTTGGGCACACGACTACACGTATGATGAAACCGCTTTCACCGATTGGGCAGATCCCGATTGGGAACCGGCTTACGACGATGCCGAATATTGCGCAGCGTTAAGCAAAGACCAGGACTGGGCGTGGATCGTGGAAGACTGCAACACGGGTCAGGGAATGACATATGTTTGTGAGAGAAATGCAGGCGAAAAAACATGTTTCCAAGGCGCGTGTTACACGATGCTGTTTGACAGCTTTGGTGTGTCTGACGGCAAAGACAAGTGCAAAGAAGAAGGTGGACAACTGTTAGAGATTAATTCCCAAGCGGAAAATGACTTCGTCACTAACTACCTGAGATCTATTTCTAAGCTTAGTTCTATCCCATTGTCAAGATTTGGACCGTTTCGCACTAGGAGTATTTGGCTTGGTGCCACTGATGAAAGCTCTGAGGGAGACTTCCGGTTGATGTCGACCAACCAGCAACTTGGTTTTCACAGCTGGATGGATGGAGAACCAAACAACAGCAGTTTCAACGGCGGTGCTGAAAACTGCGTGGTACTGGAAAGTACCAAAGACTACACGTGGAATGACGTCACTTGCGATTTTGATCACGCGGTTGTATGCGAAAGCACAGAAGTAAGCGACATAACTGGATAAAATCTGCTCTTTATCTGAATAATAAAATGGCGCCGTTGTCTCCATACATGTTTTTGTGTGTGGGTGTATGTGTATGTGTGTCTATCACAAGAAAACTAATTAGTCCCTTTCCAGTTGGTATATTTCTGATCTCTGTTTTTTTTTCTTCTTCTAATTAAATATAATCCACAACCGAATGTTCTTTTTAAACTATTAATCACATCGTTTTTTTCTTTTTCTTCATCTAAATTTTTGGGGGTTCGGGAGTAATTA
>BMAT01012298.1:50788-60799 GCA_019649035.1 Elysia marginata
TCTCACTATTTCTCTCTCTCTCTATCTGTCTCTCTCTTCATAAATCTCTTTTTAGCTTTGCCTTCATCACTCTTTACTTCTCGTTCCATTCTTCTATACCTCTCGACTTGTATGGGTATTTTCCCTCTAAAAGACCATTGCTTTCTCTCCCTACCCCTCCCTAACACTGCTTCTGTTGAGGTCTCCAACTAACTGATGTTGAAAGCACTGCTTCTGTATAGGTCTCTAACTACCTGATGTTAAAAGCACTGATTCTGTTGAGGTCTCTAACTACCTGATGCTGAAAGCACTGCTTCTGTATAGGTCTCTAACTACCTGATGTTGAAAACACTGATTCTGTTGAGGTCTCGAACTAACTGATGTTGAAAGCACTGCTTCTGTATATGTCTCTAACTACCTGATGATGAAAGCACTGCTTCTGTAGAGGTCTCTAACTACCTGATGATGAAAGCACTGATTCTGTAGAGGTCTCTAACTATCTGATGTTGAAAGCACTGATTCTGTTGAGGTCTCCAACTAACTGATGTTGAAAGCACTGCTTCTATATAGGTCTCTAACTACCTGATGTTAAAAGCACTGATTCTGTTGAGGTCTCTAACAGCCTGATGCTGAAAGCACTGCTTCTGTATAGGTCTCTAACTACCTGATGCTGAAAGCACTGATTCTGTTGAGGTCTCTAACTACCTGATGTTGAAAGCACTGCTTCTGTTGAGGTCTCTAACTACCTGATGATGAAAGCACTGCTTCTGTATTGGTCTCTAACTACCTGATGATGAAAGCACTGATTCTGTTGAGGTCTCTAACTACCTGATGTTGAAAGCACTGCTTCTGTTGAGGTCTAGAACTAACTGATGTTGAAAGCACTGCTTCTGTATATGTCTCTAACTACCTGATGTTGAAAGCACTGATTCTGTAGAGGTCTTTAACTACCTGATGTTGAAAGCACTGATTCTGTAGAGGTCTCTAACTACCTGATATTGAAAGCACTGCTTCTGTAGAGGTCTCTAACTAACTGATGCTGAAAGCATTGCTTCTTTTGAGGTATCTAACTACGTGATCAGCTAGGAACAGTCAAACATATTTCTTTAAACCACTGATGCGCCTGTGTCAGGAATTCCAGGCTGTATAAAAGAAAAGAATCAAGATAACTGTTTTCACATCTGCAATTACATTAGAAGAGTAAAAAAAAGCAGAAACTAAACCAATGCACATTTTTTTTAAATCTATACATTATTTTAAGGTTTCTATTGAATTAGAAAGTGCTTACCAGAACGCTCATTTGTTTTACTTAACAAAGCTTTAACTAAAATATTGACCGCAGACAAATAATGCATTTTCTGTGCCAGTATTAAGCTTATAAATACCGTATCATATTAAAACGGTTTTTAAACCAAATGGTGTAGGCCCTATATGTTAGAACTTCTCTAAAGAGGCCATTTCAATTTAACAGATTCAAAACAATAAGGGCTAGTAGCCTAAATGTTAAAACATAGAAAAAGAAAAAAATAATTACAAGGTCTTCTCCATAGGTAAGTTTCCTTTGAAAAACAAAAATAGCATCACCATCAAATTTGAACCACATTAGCTTTACTGTGTTGGCTACCTAGCGAAGTCATCACTGCTGTCCAAGTATTTCTGCAGCAACGGACGCAGTATGCTATCAAATATGACCCCCTATGTAACTTTATCCAACTCTTTTAAATCGATCTTTGTTACTAAACAACCTCTCCGTCTGGTTAAAAAGGCTGTCCCTGGAAATAATAGTTCACACCCGGGAAAAAGATTATTTCAAGCTGGTCCCAGAAAAGTTTAAAATCGATGGTTTTCAACTGATTTGCATCTGTAAGAAAAATAAAATCTTTGTCACCACCCTGACTGTGTTGGCAGGGGCTTGGTCATCATAAAAAATACGCTGCTGTGGAGGGTACTTTTTACAAATACAAGACCTCCGCTGATAAATATAATATCTCAGGTTATAGTAAAGTTAAAGCAATGATTTTTTCTAATTTAAGTACATCTAGGAAGCTTTCTCATAATACTAATTTCTCAAAATGTCCGAATTTTGACATAGCCTGATTTCACCACGTTGGGTCACATTTATTATTGTACTCACCTGATTGGAACTTGTATCAGCGTTAACAAGGCGCGAATCGCTCTCAGCAGATATCTGTCTGTCTGTGTGTGTATTTATAAACTGATCCTGAATAGAAAGAGAAATTGAATCGATTGCCGGATCAGTGAATTTTGATTAGACAATCGGTAACTTCATAAAGCGGTTACAGTCAACTTAACCATGGTTCATTTTTACTTTGTAAGTTTCTTTATTCTCCTATAATGTATATATTAGCGCCAACGACCACTGTTGTAGTAGATTTTAGGAGCTTGACCAGTTAATAATCAATACTGTTATTGTTATTATTAATATTACTAACATTCTTCTTATTATTACTATCATCATATTATTATTATCACTATTATTACTATTATTATTATTATAATTATCATTATAATTATTATTATTACTATTATTATTATTATTATTATCATTCATTGTCATTATTATTAACGATTGTTATAGGAAGAGCTCATGTGATGCTCTCATTTCATCGCTACTCATATGGTAAATCAGAGAGAATGTAGGTTGGTAACAGGCTGTCAAAAAACTCGGCATTGTTTTTTTTTGTTTTGTTTTTTTTATAAATCATCAATATATCTGAAAAAGAAATTCACTTACGTAACCAACGTTGTCAAACTCCAGACCGTGATCCAATGAATGGTAAGACAGGTTGTCATCCACAGGGATAGTCCTGCCTTTTTGACTAGGCCTGAAAGTCGGAGAACACAAGTTTGATGACCATTTCATTGGTTCTTCTTCGAACCACAATAGAATTCCATTAATTTGTATCCCTAATACGCCCCCCTCTGTTTTCATCACTATTCCTGTTGCTTTAACTGTTATCATTTTAACCAATCTAAAAATCATCAACATTGTGTATTATCCTCGTCATCCTTTATCAAAATCGCTGATGTTGTGAAAAACGGATATGGAAAAAAAATTGATAGTTCTTAACACCTCTACAGGCGTTTTCCATTCGAAATCTCTTTTTAATTTAATTGTTAAAGCTTCCCCATACTTAACAATAGGATAAATGGTTCTTTTACATCACGCGTATGGCATACTAGTACTAAACATACTAGTACTTAGTGCTAAGGCTAAGCATCAGGGACGGATTAGTTGTACGGCCGCAATCCGCTTTTGCTCTTACATTGGTGACGTTGATGTGAAAGGGTGTATGTGATGTACTTATTGGGAATATAATTTTTTGAATGGCTGCGCTTCGGAAATCGTATTTGACTGAAGTATCGCATAGGTTTCATATAAAAGGACCACTTTAGTAAAGAAATACGATCACAAACTTAGATTATTCTTGCGACAGTCGAGACGAAATTGAGAAACAAAATAACACAAGGTAGAATATATAGAGATAATTGCGAGATTTTAAAAGGTACAAAATTTGCTGGAGAAAGAAGTAGGGTTTAGGTGGAAATGCCCGAAATATCTGCTTTTAGTATGACTCGAACCTTCGATTTATTGTTTAGCTTCAGCACCCCACGGTCTTGCCACTTAGAAAAACATAGCTTACATAATGTTGCCACTAGGCTCGAATCATACTAAAGACAGACATTTCGGGCATTTCCACTTAAGGTCTTCTTATCTCCACTGCCAATTTCATACCTTTAAAATCTTTAATTCATTTGGTTGGGCAGAGGATACCTCCACTCTTCATTTTGATCCCTGCAACACGAACCTGCACCACTCGCCAGCACCCACCGCCTTGCCAGACGAGAGAGTTTAACAGACCATTACGCCATCTATCTGCTTCCACAAAATTGAGTGTTTCGATAGCTTTTCCTCTTTCTCTATTACAACGCAAAATAGAGACAGCGTGGCGGAGTGGTTAGCGCGTCGGACTCGAGATCTGGGGGTCGTGGGTTTGATTCTCGACGATGCATGTTGCAATTGCCTTGGCAAAGCAATTTACCCTAACTTTCCTCAGTCCACCCACCTGTAAAATGGGTACCCAGCTACAGGCTTCAAATGTACTGGTCTGCTGGAGCATTAGTGGCGCTGCTCTGTGGCGACACAGTTACGTTGAGTAACGAAGACAAATTTCCCGAAAGGGATTAGTACAGTGTACAAAAAAGGACCATATATTAAGTCATTACGAACAGTTTGAACTGACCTGCGTTTCCTTCTCCACAGAAGAACAGCACCCACTAGAATGACTAGGACGACAGCTCCGCCGGCCGCACCAGCAATGATGGGCGTGGAATCTCCTGCTGACGAGCAATTAAAGTTAATACATGTACACTGCAGTTGAAAGGTAGCGAAAAATCATATGTGTTTTTTTTTTAACTTATTTAACATTGGTATTTTTCGTATCCTATTTCTGCAATCAAACAATCTACGAAGAAACGTCCCAAAAATAATTACAAAAATATACATGTTTTCAAAGGGTTCAATTTTTGTTTGTTTTTGTTTTTGAGATGAGTAACTTGCCATTAGATCGAAATTTAATGCACATATTTGATGCCTAATATTAGCACCTTAGTTAACGTAACTGTAAAAGAAAGATCGCAAGATGGCTGCTTGCATTGACAACGCGTCAAATTAATATATAAAAGCAAAACAAACCAAGCACTAATGCGACATTGCACTAGCTTTTAACGTAGAAGTAAAGCATTGTGATTACAAAGTCTGGCATAAAGAGACAATTGGCTTTCTTTAATGAGATGAGATAAAAAAAATGCAGGTTAAAGTTCCATTGCTATCCAAGTACATAATAAATATTTGCTTTGATTTTTGAGGCACTAGCAAGATTTAAAATCTAATTTTAGTAACAATCCAACTGGTTTGAGTAATATAATAACCTGCAAACACTAATAAATCAGCATAGAGTTAGCGCATTTGCTTCAGTTTTTATTGAGGTAAATTAGCTACAAAAACATATAGACTTTTATTAGATGAGAAAATATAATTTGCAAATTTCTTAATAGATTTTATGCGCTACGGGCCCGATCAGGAGGACAATGCCCATAGCGGAGCAAATCTAGAAGGCTGATGAGCTAAATGGATCCGTCAACCAATCGTGTGCTGTAAAACCCACGCTAATTAGGGGTGTTATTACGTCAAATGTTATCGTCGGCGTCGCGCAAGGTCTCTAATATTTGATAAAACTAAAGATTCCATAGCCCGGGTTCGGATAAATCTGCCTTTTACTGTTCTATTAAATAAACATGACTACCAATACAATAGGCTACACGCTTGACAGAAAATATCCTCCATGTGATATTAGGCCCCTCTTACATTCAATGGTTTGAAGAAATACCCTGATATAGGTCAACCATTTAGTCTATTTCAATCTTTTGCTGTTCTCTTTTTTTTAATGTGGTAAAGGCTAGAGTTGACTTTTGTATTTGTTTAAAAAAAGATTAGGATCCTCACGCGTTGGTTTGGTATAGATTCTACCTAGCAAATAATAAATGTAGAGTTGGGCTTTGTTGTTTGTTTTTTTATTATTAATATAGTTATGTTTCGAAATGTTTCGGAATAAAAGAATTACTCAGGTAAGAAAGTTGTCTACAGTTTTCACGTATAAAGTGTTAAGTCAAATTGTATTTTCCGGGGGGCTTAGACTTTCGTTTGGACTGAGAAACATTTGGTTGAAACACTGCATATCGTGAGACTAAAAATAAAAAGGGCGTAAGCAGTAACAGAACGAAAAGTAATATTTTTAATGTGAGTTTTGTCCCCTGCTCACAGGCCTAGTTTAATTCAATGTACCTTTCGAGCCTTTCTGTTGCTGGGAACGCCCGGGAAGAACAGTGCTTGACGTGCCCTGACGTGTTCCTGGAACATCACTGTATCCTGTTGTGATCGTGTCATCTCCAGGGAGTGCGGGCGGCGTTGGTTTTCGTCTGCCAGTGGTAGTACCTAGCCTCGAGGTCTTTGGCGTAAAAACATCTGGTGCAGTCCGTGTTGAAGATAAGCTTGGTGTCTTTGCGTTTGGTGTTGATTTCGATGAAATAATAATAGGTTGTCTAGTAGCCGTGGACATTTTGGCGGATACGTCTGGAGTCGACGAGGCATTTGCGATGTTTTGTGTTGAGGTTACTTCATTTGTAGAAGTTGTTAAAGCTGTTGAGGGCTGAGGCTTTGACTTTTGTGATGTTGGGCTAGATAAAACTGTTGGCGAAGGCTGTGTCTCAACTGTGGTTTCGGATGTTTCGATGGCTGTGGGACTTGAGGTTTCAAAATCTGTGTTGGAAGAAGTTGCAATCGGTGTTTCTGTTGAGGATAAAATTTTTGGTGTTGTGCTGTCAACAGTAGTAGGCGATGTCGCGGTCGTAGACGGTGTTGATGTTGTAGTCGAAGGTTTTGATGGTGTTATCGGAAGTGTTGATGTAGTTGAATCTGTTAGAGATAGTGTAGACGACGTTGAGAGTGTGGTTGATGGTGTTGACCGCATTGTTGTTGTTGTTGTCGTCGTTGGTATTGTTGTTGTCATTGCTGGTATTGCTGTTGTCGTTGCTGGTATTGCTGTTGTCGTTGCTGGTAATGTGGTTGACGTTGTTGTTTGGGTTGTTGCTGCTGTCGTTGTTGACGTTTTTGTTGATGTTGGTGTTGTTGATGGTGTTGCTGTTGCCGCTGTTGTTTGGGTTGTTGTTACCGCTGTTGATGTTGTTGTTTGGGTTGTTGGCGTTGTAGTTTGGGTTGTTGTTGTCGTTCTTCGTTTTGTTGTTTTTTTCGTTGTGGATGTTGTTGTCGTCGTTGGTGGCGTTGTTGTTGACGTTGTTGTCGTTGTTGGTACTGCCGTTGATGTTGTCGTTGTTGGTGTTGTTGTTGAAGTCGTTGTTGCCGTTGTTGTTGTTAATGTCGTTGTTGGTACCACTGTTGTTGTTGACGTTGTTGACGTTGTTGTCGTTGTTGGTACCACTCTTGTTGTTGACGTTGTTGTCGTTGTTGGTACTACTGTTGTTGTTGTCGTTGGTGGTGGTGTTGTTGACGTTGTTGTCGTTGTTGGTGTTGTTGACTTTGTTGTCGTTGTTGGTACTTCTGTTGTTGTAGTTGACATCATAGACGTTGTCGTGTCTGAAAAAAAACACTTAGAAGGTAGGACATATACTTTCAACATTTGTTACATAAAAATTGGAGAGTGCCAAGCGGTAAGCGGTAATCTGTGCAAACTGAACAATAAAAGAAATCACAATAATTTAAAGAAATATATCAATGCAAGTAAGACTAGTCTTGAATCTTTTTGGGTGGCCCTCAGCATCATTGTTTTAGTCAAAGCCAAAGCTATATATATTCTAAGAAACTAACTTTTTGGCATGCAGTTCAGTTGATGCTTGATTTTTAGTAAGACGTTATTACACGTAATATCTAGATAAACTATTTTTTACCTATAAATCTAAAACGAAATTTGAACAGTTTAATACATAAAGCACAGCCTAATCGGTGCAATATTAGTGCCCGTAGACTGTAACTCCTAACTTGACACCTTTTTTTTCAAGTCAACCCTTAAATAAATGCAACGGGCCATTTGCAACACAAAATTTGCAAAAGATGAATTATTTCCCTGTTGCCCTTCCTTTGATCTAATTTGACATACGTCAAAATATTTATTCTTGAATTTTTTTGTCCTGATGTTAAACCTAAAACATTAACTATCTTTCATCACTTTCAAATATAAAAGTCTTTGAATAAAGATAAATGCTTTTTAAATTCTTGCCAGAAAAAAGTAACACGTTGTGAAAGTTATGCTATGAGAGATAATTATACAACATCGGAGCATTGTGAACCAATTGAAAATGGTAAATCGTTGGCTACAAAAAGTTGAACATTTGTTATGAAAGCTCTAACTGACATCCAAAAAAATAGACTGTCACAACCACGAACCTTGGTTCAAATGCAAGGGTTCATACATCACACCCAGTCACCAGACTTAGCGCTAGTCCTTGAGAAGAGCTACTTCTATACATTTCTCCGTCTCACTTATGTGTTAAAAAGTAAAAAGAGTACTCGACTATAGGCAGTAAAAGATCTTGTCAGTATGCTAGAGTGGCACGCTTTATTTGCTGCTCCTAGTTGAGTTCAAAAGGTAATTTGGGTGATTTCGGGATATACATGTAAAACTCCTAAATATTTTAGTCGATATACCGCAATAAAAAAAAACCGCTCTTTACTTTACTATAACATACCTGCACAGATCAGCTCTACAGACACGTCATCAATACCGATATCACCGAGATAACCATCGCCTCGCACACCGACCATCTCAAACTGGGAAATACCAGAACTGTTGTTATATCAATTCAATTCAATTCAAGTTTATTCAGTCAATACAAAGTTACATTAGAACATGTATCGAAAATAAGCAATGCTCAGTCAGGCTGGCAGATTCAAACATTATGAATATTATCGTAATGTAAACTATTATCTCTCTCTCTATCTATCTATCTATCTATCTATCTATCTATCTATCTATCTATCTATCTATCTCTATATGGTCAAAGCGACTTTGGCACATACTGTCAGTGGCAGTATACATGGCATTGCACTCAAAAGATAGCTTTGTTTTTTTTTGTTTGTTTGTTTGTTTTTGGATTCAACAGTTTTCGGACGTAGCTTAATCACATTTGATCGGTGAAAAAACTACTTTTGTTTTCTCTTTTTATCAACATGAACAGGGAGGGGGGAAGGGGGGGGATAGAGGGTAGGATGGATTGTGTTAACAGAAATAACATATCAATTACTCAAGTAGATAATTGAGATAAGAAACTTTTTCCTAGCTCAGTTTTAACTGAGGATACCTTATTTGTTTCCAAATAAAACACAAGGTTTTTTACAAAAAAAAACATCAACCAACAACTTATAACTCGACCGCACTATGTAAAATGTCCTATGTAACGGGTCAAAACACTCAGAGGTTATGTTATGTTGTTTGAATTTTAACGCCTCTTTTCAACTACAAGGTTATATCAGAAACGGCGCTTGGTATAATTGAAAGCGTGCTGCCACACTGTGATGTAAGTAGCGTTTGCACACACCACACCCAGTCACATTATCCTGACATTGGGCCAAGCAGACTTAGCACTAAATCCATAATGCCAGACACTAGGCGGATCAGCTGCTAATACCAATTTTAAAGTCCTTAATTTGACTCGGCCGAGGATCGAACCACGCACCCCCCGATCTCTGAGCAAGTATCTTACCGCTAGGCCACAGAGCCGGTCGACACTCAAAGGAACCACTTCTAATGACTCCGATTGAGGTTGAAAATGGACACATAGAAATACAATGACGTGTTTTGCTCGAAAGCTCAAAGTATTTAACATTAACGGATAATCATAAGTTGTTTTTTTTTCTGGCGTGAGATTACTTTCAATTGCTAGAATGTATATATTAATAAAACTTCGTCACAATTTTATAGCATCTGTAACATCTGACTGAATCTTTGCTACTGAAACATTCAAAGGTTTAAAAACATCACTCTGTTCTACTTCGTTTGTCACGCCCGAAGTCGGTCAGTTTTAACTATTTATGATTCTACCTTTTTTCTGCAATGCCTGTTGAGGCGTACGTTAGTTTTGAAGAAACTACATTAAGAGCGTCTCGTAAGGTTCAAACTATGTCGAATATTTAGTCTACCAAAGACATTGTCATGAGCTAAAAAAGTATTAAACGAGCATGCATAATTGTTACTATTTAACATTTGTATTTATCTGCTTTTTCGTTTTTAACATTTATTGCAATGACACAACATGTAAACATTGACTTAAGTAAAACACTATACCCGGTCATGCTTTAAAATTGTTTAGAAAATTACCTGGCTCTCAGCATCAGAAGGTAAAAACACAACCGCTTCTTTCCAGGTCTTGCCATCGTCACACTGTTGCCCAGACCTGGTCCAAAGTGAATGCGATGTGCCAGTCATCTAGAAATAAAAA
>BMAT01012303.1:74886-86185 GCA_019649035.1 Elysia marginata
TCTGTTACAACCTTAAGACATAGACACGCCAACCGCTGGTCCCGCGCTGACTGATCTCGACGTCTGCCTCCCAGGTCATTGTCCGAGTGTAGCCGGGGAGGAGACGGCCGCCAGCAGCAGCTCCGGGAGGGTCTACTTGAGGCCAAGCTGGAGCGGGAGCACAGACTCCAGGACGCTGACTCGGAGGTTGGTTCTCTGTCCAGTGTGGTCTACACAAAGTCCAGGCTGGACAGCACGAGTGACCACAGGAGACTCAGGTTGGTCAGATGGACAAGGAATGAGATAAGATAAGATATAACTTTATTGATCCTTTAAAAAAAGCGGAAATCGTTTTTTGCACAAAGAGTGCAAAAGTTGGACAAGTTTTTCACTCACATTGAACATGATTGTTACAGCATTGTAAACATTTCTCTCTATCATCATACAGGTCCTTTGACACCTGGCATGGAGAGAGGGTAATATATATATATATATATATATATATATATATACAAATTATCAATAAAAATGCGAAAAGGGGTAATTATCTTTTGAACAAAAGGAAGCAAAAGGTAATAAATAGTTATATTATGATTAAAGTAAAAAGTACACAAAAGCAAATATAACATTGGTTTGAGGAGATCAATAACACTCAAAATATAAAAAAAAAATGTTTCACCATTGAAGTAAGAAGTAGCTATGGAAACGTAATGTATTTTTTATTTCAATGTCTTAAAAGTCGGTGGAATTTGCGAGACTTCATATGTGATTACAAAGAAAGGCTGTATAAGCCAACATAATTTAAAAAAAGCATTCAATAATGAAGAGCTCACCATTTCCTCTGAATACTAACCAGGTATTTTCTGTTTTCATCCAGTGAACCTCACCGAACCTACAAGCGCTCAGTCAGCAGCGCTAACGACTCGACCACCTCGCCCGCAAGGTCATGGTCAGAGCCTCCAGACACACCCACCATCACTATAGAGACAGAGGAGTCAAGGGTCACAAACGGCGAAGGTCAAGAGTTCAAGGAAGTCTCTCCAGGTTTGTCTTACTTTTGGAGGGTTTTGAGAAACATATCAAAAACATATTGGCTTATGAATGAACAAACCATTTGAAAGCCTTGACTCCTAAACTCTCAACAGAGATAACACAAGCCAGCTAATTGAATTTTTTTTTCGCGAAAGGTATATATATTTCAGCTCTAAAACTACAGACTAAGCAAATGAGCTATAGACTTAACGCTTAAGGCTCAGACAAAAAAAATAAAAACGTGTAAGACACTTATACAAATAAGCATAGGACCAACAGTAAAAGAAAAGCAATAATATTTTTTAAAACCGTATAAAATATGTATGATGAGAACAATAGAGACCAGAATATAAAGATAAAAAAGTGAGTGAAAGAAAAAAATAAAATGTACTCAGAAATCTAGATTTAAATCAGTCCGCTGGCACTTTGGAGTACTATTGTTTCTAGATCAAGTTATTTATAGTTAAGAAATATGGCTTAGAATTCTAATTTCATTCTCCTTTATTGCATCATCATTTCTGTTCTACATTCTGTCCTGAAAACGTTGCCCAGTTTATCAAAATATTGTTTAGTTTATCGTCCACAAGGCTCTCTCAATAAGCTTATACAGCAAACTTCTGCCCTCTCCCTCCCCAGACCAGAACAGCGAGGCTAAGGGAGCAGATGTGGCCGAATCAACCAATGAGGACGCTGGTACTGAGAAATCAGACTACTTTACTCCGCCCCTTACCCCTGGCTCGACCAATCCAAACTCGCCTCTTAAAGAAACTAACGCACCACAACAAAACAACGGATCTGTGAAGCAGCTCCAGAAGGTAGCATTGTTGTAAAGAACGAGGTCAGAATAAAAGTTCATGAGACAATCAAACCAAATCATAGAATAAAAGCAATGACAAAAAGACAGTATAATCTAGTTAAAGCTTTGTAAGATAATTGCATGACGAACTTTTTCTGTGTATAATGAAAACAGGTAGACGCCCCAACAAGCCCTTTCTTAGGGTGGGTAGTTCTGAATCCAAGCTTAGAGATTACCCGGTGCCTAAGGGGAACTACTCTAAACAGGTTTTAAGGTTCATGCAACAGTCCCATAGATAATTTACATTTTTTCTCAACCACTATCCCATTCCGTCTTTCTTTCATTATTCTTCCAGAGTGACTCTGCAGAAAACGGCCAAAAACTCTCCCTCTCTCCTAAGAGCACCAGCGTTAATGGGATGATTCACTCCAGCCCTTGCATTCCTACACCAGTGCCCGTAACTCGGACACATTCCCCCATCCAGAGAGAAGATCGAGAGTGCTCCCCCTTGCTCACCGTACCGGATGCCAGTGTTGCCATAGGTCACGACAAAGGTCGCGTCACCCACAGACGTAACACGTCGGCCAGTGGTAGCGGTGGTGGTGGAGGACCAGGGGGAAGCAGAACTAACATGTCCCATCTGTCCAGCATGCGATCTCTTCACGTGTCCAAGAAAGATCTCGCCAGACCGCTCTATAGAAAGGATATCTTCTACAGGTAACTTAGACAGGGGGGGTGGGGTTTGAATTTACTTACTATACACGATAAAGGATATCTTCTACACGTAACAACAGATAGGGGAGATCTATTTCTGAGAATTTACTAAGATCAAATAAAGGATATCCACTAAAGGAAACAACAGCCCGTCTATGACACTGTACATAGGTCAGATACCTTTCCGAGAATTTTCTTAGATTGATAGGCAATCAATATCCTGCTTTTAGTGTGATAACGAAAGTAAATTTAGGCCGCAAAAGATAAGTCTTGAAAAGTATCAATCATCAATGAAAAACTTCGTTCACTCATCATCATCATCATCATCATCATCATCATCATCATCATCATCATCATCATCATCATCGTCGTCGTCGTCGTCGTCTTCGTTGTCGTCATTATCATCGTCACCCTTGATTTACTAACTACAACCCTGGTGTATCTGTGTGTGTGTGTGTGCAGTGGTAGCGTGCTGAACATCCCGCAGTTCCAGTCGCAGGTTGACATGAAGAGCTACATCACGAGCATCACGACCATCCCTGGCGAGTCAGAGTTCGTGGACGGACCCAGTGGATCTTCCAAGTGAGTAAACTGCGTTCAATGATGCATGTTAGAGGGCTTGCGTTCGAGGACGGTGACGGATAGATAACGCTAACGTTTAGTGGGGAATTTTTCAATTTGAACTCGAGCCTTCGCGGGAATTCCCCTTGGTTTTCTCCTTTCCGCACTATCGCTTTCCGAGGCGATTGGAAGCGACTGCTATCGTCCTGATAATATATATTGTTTAGGGATGCCTTTACTGCTGGTTTTTATCATTATCTTATTCCTATACTATATCTTGTTTGGTATTACCATTTATTAATCGTACTTCAAACTTTAAAAAAATCTGATACAAGGAAAGACCATAATTATCTAGTAGAGAAACTAAAATTTTTAAAATCCTATTGATGGTGTAAATTCTGCTTCTTTTGTTCCTATTGTGACCCCGAGGCGACTACCTGCCCGCCCCGTTTACATAAAGAGATTAGACTTCAAAAAGGTTCTCTTCTATTCTGCAGGTGTGTGAACAAATGCTGCGGGTTTTTGCCGTGGTCTGCGCGAGACTTAAAAACGGTTCTGTTCTATTCTGCAGGTGTGTGAACAAATGCTGCGGGTTTTTGCCGCGGTCTGCCCGAGACGTGCTGGGTGAGATGATTGACGTGTCCCTCTTCAAGGACATGAGCTTCATGCTTATCTGTGTGGGCAACATCCTCACGTTCCTGGGTTTCTTCATCCCGTTCATGTTCATCGTGGATCGCGCCACAGAGCTGGGGGTGGGCAACAAGGAGGCTGCCTTTCTCGTCTCTATCATCGGTAAGAACCGTAGCCGGGGACGGAAGTCACCCGGAAGTGAAAAGTTTCTGGTAACGTTTCCTCATTATGTTAAATTTACTCACTCAAAAAAGATTTTTTTTTCATTATACGAAAACATATCGAAGATTATTTCGTTGCAGATGCCTAATATAAAACACCCAATCAAAGAATCTACGCTCCCTTTTCACTATTTCTCTCTCTATGTCTGTCTCTCTCCATTTCTCTCCTTTTTATTCTCGCTAACCTTGTGCTCCCCAGGCATCACGAACACTGTTGGTCGAGTGGTCATCGGAAAACTGGCGGACCTGAAGAAACTGGACAGTCTAGTGATGGCCTACCTGTCGATCTTTCTGTGCGGACTGGTCACTGCTGTGGTGCCACTGTGTACAGGCTATGTCCACTTGGCCCTCGTGGCGGCTTTGTTTGGGGTCGGTGTAGGTAAGCAGTGGTCAGCAGTGAAGAAGAAGAAGAAGAAGAAGAAGAAGAAGAAGAAGAAGAAGAAGAAGAAGAAGAAGAAGAAGAAGAAGAAGAAGAAGAAGAAGAAGAAGAAGAAGAAGAAGAAGAAGAAGAAGGAGCAACAATGAAATCCTCTATGATATCAGTTAACTTAGTATTACACACAGCCCTTTCTCTCTCTCTGTCTGGTCATGTCAAACTGGCTTCCCCATGTGAAGCATTATTCTAACTGACCCTTGCACTCCATTCTCTCTTCCGGTTTTGCTGGCTTTGTGTCCCTGACCTTCACCATGTGAAGCATTATTCTAACTGACTCTTGCACTCCCTTTTCCCTTCCGGTTTGGCTGGCTTTGTGTCCTTGACCTTCACCATGTGAAGCATTATTCTAACTGACCCTTGCACTCCCTTCTCTCTTCCGGTTTAGCTGGCTTTGTGTCCCTGACTTCCATCATCATCTGTGACAGGATGGGGTTGGATAAATTGACCAATGGCTTTGGACTTCTGTGTATGGTCAGAGGAATTGGAACCATAGCTGGACCTCCACTGGCTGGTAAGTCTCACTGACCACTAACACCCTCTGACTGACCACTTACACCCTCTGACCATAGAAATTAGAATGAACGATGGCCGAAGATGCTTCGCAATCAGTACTGATCGACAGATTAAATGTATGAGACCAGCAGCGGGTAGAAGTGTAGGCAGTTGTAGTAGCTTCGGCATCCACCGCATTGATGCGGAGAAAAATAAAAAAAAAGCTCATGCCATGTCGCCACTACGCTTCTTATAAAAAGCTGTTTCATGGTCCAGGTGTTTGCTTAGCCTCTGTAAGTGACTTACTAATCCTATCAACAATCTCACTGATCAACCTAATTCATGGTGATACATATATAATTATACGAGTTGGTTAGTTAGTGAACTAATAAGTCTGTATACAGGCATATTGAACAAACTTGTATAATTATATTCAGGCATATCGGACAAACTTGTATAATTATATACAGGCATATTGAACAAACTTGTATAATTATAAACAGGCATATTGGAAAAAACTTGTATAATTATATGCAGGCATATCGGACAAACTTGTATAATTATAAACAGGCATCTTGGAAAAACTTGTATAATTATGTACTGGCACATTGGACAAACTTGTATAATCATATAAAGTCATATCCGACACACTTGTTTTAAAAACACACCCATCTGTAGTACTGTTTTGAAGCACATTTAAGGACTTAAGAATGGATAGTTGATCTATAAGCCAAGCCTAACTTAATTATCAAAGATTCGTTTCAATTTTAGTCTGCATGTACCATTATACTTTGTCCACATGCCTGTCTGCATATCTAGTACTGTTTCTTTAAACAAGTGTCGATTTATCAACATGTACAAGTTTTTACGAGCGCAATTGTCAATCAGTCAGTAATAACCCGCCAACTGAGCAATCAACTTAACAATCAACTATCGAATCAACAACTAAGCAACCGAACTTCAATCAACTAATCAGTCCATAAGCGAATCAACCAAAGAACAGACTTATTAGTTCACTAACTAACCAACCAACCAGTCAACCGACCAACGATGAGTGAATCAAACTACCATAGAAGCAACTAATTCACCTTCTATCTAACCAGTCAACCTAACAATCAATTAAACCAGCATCTAGGTATTTAAACAATCATATCAATCAATCAATCGACTCCCCCCCTCCCCATACCGACCTGACCAGGTGCTATGTACGACTCAACGGGCTCCTACGATCTGCCGTTCATGCTGGGTGGAATGCTCATGTTTGCCGGTGGCTACATCTACCGTGTCTTCGGTAAGTACACAAGGGTGTCACATGTTGCTACATCTACCGTGTCTTCGGTAAGTACACAAGGGTGCAACATGTTGCTACATCTACCGTGTCATCGGTAAGTACACAAGGGTGTCACATGCTGCTACATCTACCGTGTCTTCGGTAAGTACACAAGTTCACACAGAGATGGCCGTTAAAAGACGACCGGAGTAATCGTGTTGCGATATCATTGTAATCGAATCGAACCGAGTATACTTGAAAGATTGTGGGCAGGAAACTGTTCCGACAGCTAGGAAAACAAAATTGATGTGAGGTTTCGGTTTTATATCTTTTTGTCATCCCTTGCTCCCCTCAGGGAGTTGGAACTAAAATTTTGAGCTGGATATTTTTTCAAGTTTTTATTGAGTTCATGTAAAGTTTTGCAAAGTAAAGATGTTTTTTTTTCATGTACTTTCAAAGTTTTCAACTAATTGTATGGTTACTTTGAATGTGAGTACATCGATTGCAAGATCCGGCCGTTTTTACCGACACGGGATATCAACATGTAATAAATAAAATAAAATGTAGCGTCATAAACGTGTAATGTAGGTGTACGCCGGTCGTTCTTTTCCAACTCGGATATAGATATGTATAGCAAAAATCAGGGGTTAGCATAGGTTAATGAGTAAAGAGGAACGCCTATAGCTCTTGCTACACAATGCGCTGTTTCGTCTCGCAGCCAAAGTGTGCTCGAGTAATAGTTCCTCTACTCTAGATGCAGAATTAATAAATTTAAAATCGACATAAAAATTGTTTCATGACGAGGATAATTACTGCAGTTTTCAGTAAATCAAAATTCTTAGATAACTTTATATGTAAAGAAAATCGAAAATCTCGTGTGAACTCTCAGTTTTTCCCCATTTTTTTTCAAATGTTTTGTTATAATGTAGCAAGATGTTAGTTCAAATAGAGAGATAGTTCAGCTTAATATGCAACAAACAAGCAATGAGCAAAATTTGCAAAAAACGACTGTGTAGACTTTCCGTGTTTTTTTTACAAATAAAAAGCTACTAAATCAACTTTAACGTGTAGTCCTCAAATATTTTTAAAACTTGTACACTCTGTCCTCAGCAAAAAACCAGCACCACTGGAGCAAGAGTTCGAGGTGGAAAACATTGAGGAATTAACAGACGCAGAGCTGAATCAGAAGGCGGGGCAGATGGCGGGGCAGCTGGCGGGGCAGATGGGCTCTCGTCCTAAGATCATTACTCTCGAGGATGCTATGTCTGCTGTATGAAGGACACACACACAGACACGCACACACACACACATATTGGTGCTACATCCTTTAACTGTTGTTTTGTTTTATTATAGCAAGAGAAAGACTGAGCAGATTTCTCACTTGTATTGTATTGACATGCCGCACAGCAAGATGTCAGACAGGTGTTTTTCCGGTACAATACAGAACTTGTGGACATGGAAAAACATTGAAAATGTAACTGTATACAAAAGACAAGCGAAGACACTGACAAGTGAAGCTTGTGCTCGAAAAGTGGTTAGACCGATTTCTTCAAAGAAAGCAGATTTTTTAAGGAGCGGTGTTACAACTGATCAAAATAAAAGCTCTGTGTATCATTGAATGAGATTCCAGCGGAGATTTATAGTCCCGCGACAAAATGTTGCCAATGTGATTTTGTGAATGAAAAAAAAATCATCAATTGTGTCGGTTCCTTATACTACATGACCTTGGATGTTGTCGCCAAGACTTTGACAAAGCTTTGTTATTATTTGTACTTTTTTGAAAGAACAGAAAGCGCAGACGGACAGACAGACAGACAGATGAGAGAGACATTCTCTAGACTTCTGTTACTGAGCCAGCTCTGGAACTCTACCATTCTCAGAGCGTACAGGAAATGTTTGCTTGTTTTAGTACATTCTTTTTTATATTTTGAAACTCTATCTTGAATTTCTATTCATATCTCCTGTCAAGTTAAATGATACGTTAAGATTATGTTGTAAAGTAGATATTTCATTCCAAGTCCAAATGACAAAAGCAAAAGTCGACGCTTTGTTTCTCTCTCTCTCTCTCTCTCTCTCTCTCTCTCTCTCTCTCTTTCGCTCTCAACTTTTTTGTAAATACATGAAAAGAACGCCAACAAAAAAATATAATTATAGGTACAGCATATATTACACCGTTTTATACTAAATGTGCGAAAACATGCAGTGTTTAAACAAAGAAAATATAAATAATACATAACTATCATGTAAAAAAATTAAAAAAAAATATTTTCAGCCTTTAAACTTGAAAAGCCGTTTGCAACTCTTGGATGAAGGACGCCATGCAAAAAGAGAAGTCAAGAAAATTCTAAGAAAGTAAAAGTTTTACATGGTAGGCCGCACTGCCCAGCCTAGCAAACCTGTAGGCCGCACTGCCCAGTCTAGCTAATCTATTGGCGATTTGCTGGTCTCTAAGATTTAAGGTTAATGCAGACCTCTGTGGGTTAATGTCATCAGTGGCACGCCCTTACCTCCGTAAAGTGTGAGTTTGAATCCTTATTTCCCAGCTGTGCCCTCGCCCAATGGGGGCTTCTTTCAAATCAAGCAGAGTCACTATAGCATTCAAACTATCGCACAAACAAATCTCTATTTTGAATCTTTTTATTTATAGCTTACATCAGGGAACTGAGTATAAATTCGATATTATCTTCTATATTTTTATACTGATGTACTTTTACCGTAATACAAGTTTATTGTAAGGAGGCTTAATAAGTTGATTTTCTGTAATTCTATTCGGAAGAATATTGCGTTTCTTAGACCACTAAGGAATCGCAAACTTTTTCTGTGTGTCGCTGAGATAAAGGAATCACACGGACTCCCTCTCCCCGCTCTTCCCTCTTGCCCCTTCCGTTTTAACCAACTGACGCCGAGTTTATCTGAGGATTCGATCTTCTCCTGAGTTGATTCCACTACCAGAGAAGAATTCCGCATGTTACAGGTTTATTGCCAAGTTTTAACTAAAAAGTCGAAGTCGGTTGAAGCATCATAGTTGAATGTAGGAGATGAAAAAGGTGTTTCTAATTTTTGTTCTTTTATTTTACATTGATCAAAATTTTACGAGTATGTAAATATACCCAGGTTGTTTTGCCATCAGATCAACGTCATCACCACAAAAAAATCGTTGCTATCCAATGTTTTTATCTCATCCATCATCTACACTAGCCCCATGTATCTCCTTCTCATCTTTTTCTCCATCAGCCTATCCGGTATTCATTATAGCAACATCCTTAGTGACACTGCCATCATGTATCATAGTTTTGTAACTATCGTTGTTACAAATGTTTAATGTCTACAGTTCCCTCATCAACAGGGAGAACGTATGGGAAGAGCTCCGGGTAGCCTCTAGCACACCCCTCAACTCAAGTATGAATCAACTCATGTACAAAACACTAGTTTTACAGTGATAGGACATGGTGTATTAAACAACTCAAGTACAAAACACTAGTTTTACAGTGATAGGACATGATGTATAAAACAACTCAAGTACAAAACACTAGTTTTACAGTGATAGGACATGGTGTATTAAACAACTCAAGAGGCGAGATCCCCTTGTGATCTATCTTAAGGAGAGCGCATATGAAACGCTTCAAGCGCTAGAAAATCGCAGTCAGGCATAGTATTTCAATAACCTTGTGTCTGCATTTGAAAAAGAAAACCAACAGTACTATCGAATAGCGCGCTTGGTTTCTGTGGTTAACTCATTTGGTTTCTAAAATGCCGAGAGTTTAATAAACCAGATTTAAGGTAATTATTGTAAAGGGAGTTAATTAGTTTTGGGTTTATAAGAGGTCTTTTTAAAGGCATCTTGGTCTCCATTTATCGAATGTATATCTCTAAACAGACTTGATCCTACTTTAAAAAAACTATTTCGTTAGAAGCCGGTTGAGTTTATTGTTTGACAATCCTCCCACACCTCGTTCCCCATTCTCTGACAAACCCCTCCCTCCCACACCTCGTTCCCCATTCTTTGACAACCCCTCCCTCCCACACCTCGTTCCCCATTCTTTGACAACCTCTCCCTCCCACACCTCGTTCCCCCAGAATAAAGAAGAACAGGCGAGCATAGTTGCTTAACTGTTTTTCAATGTTTTGATGATGGTTTTCTTTGTTGTTGCTGATACAACTAATTATGCTGCTTGCATAGTCTACCGCTGCCGCAAATTTTTTTTGTTTCATATCGGTTTCTTTGTCTCGACTTCATCTTTTGAATTCTAGTTTGTAAATAGTCTTGTTTTTGCCTAAGAAGCTGCGAATGAGGCGGTACATTTGATGCCTATATATAAAGTTTTTCTTCAAAATGTGGGCTTGATATTAATACAAAATGCTTATCATATTGTTGTTGTTTTTGTTGTTGTTGTTACTTTGTTTTATGATATTACGTCTGGTGTGTTCTTGTTCTTTACTTACTTGTTTTATTTATTGTTAGACATACTTGTTTTTTTCCATTTCTATAGTAGCTCTCTGTAAAAACAACCTTTGCCATCAGCGTTGCTACTATTGTGCTAATATGATTCTGCTGCAGTGCGTACTTGCTGTATTCATTTGTTCGCATCTATTTAATTTGATGTGCATGTATAAAGGTAGAAATGTGTGGAGTCATCTTCTAGTGGTAGACACTCGACTTTTTGACTGCGCGGTACGAGGTTCGAGTCCAGCGTTCTGCAGGTCGACGTTTAGTCCTTGAGGAAGGCTACTTATACAAATTTCTCCGCCGCACTCAGACGTTAAATGAGTCCTTGGTTATGGACAGCAAAAGATATGGATATTATGCTAGAGTGATGCGCTTTTGTAACTGCTCCCCGATGAGCTCCAAAGGTTATATGGTTGGTTATGGCTTGTCGGGAACTTTGTTAAGTGCAAAGAGCATACTTTTAGTGGATAGGGCGCTATGTAGAAAAGTTATTTACTCTTAACTTTACATATTTTCAAACATCGGATCTCTATTTGTAAGAAAAAAGCTAATGAAAGCGTAAGACCACAAAGACAAAAAAACAACAAAAAACAAAACAACAACAACAATAACAACAAAAGAAGCAAACAAACAAAGAGAAAAAAATAACAACCAAACGCCAGTCTTTAACAGTCTCTTTGTCAAGGTTCATATCGAGACGGTCCTAACACCCAGACCTGAA
>BMAT01012303.1:110083-122045 GCA_019649035.1 Elysia marginata
AGGGTACGGGGAGAGGAGAGGGTTTGACTAATCTGATGTCTACTTCTACAACCTTGCTTTGCTAATAGCTTATCTCTAGGTCTTTCAATTTTTACTTGCTAAACTTCTAACGGGATAATATCTCAATAAATATATTTAGATTACCTTCAATTATGGTTTACTTATGCCAATAGTTTTTGAACCGCAAGCTCAAGACCGTACAGAGAGATGTATCAGCTACTGGTCATTCTCGCTCGAAATGACGGTTTGATAAACACGTAATAAAGAGAATAAAAATAGAAGTCGGTCCGTTTAGATTTTAGCTGTCACAGAAACCACATTTTAGCATCCCAACTGTAAATCAAAAGACGCCAAGAAGACAACAAAAAGCCACCAAGTAGCGGGATAAACGTCATTACACAATCAAAGTTTTGATCGAATTGACGAATGGATGCCGTTAACCTTATTAATTCGTTTTGCTTTATCAGCTATAATTGTGATGCTAGCAGATGCACCGCCGAACACTCTGAGATAGTGAGACTCAATTAGAAGCGGCCTGAATAGTTCTATCTTTGCATTTTATCAGAGTAATACAATACTTTTCGAACTTTTCTGCACCATTTCGCATTCAATAGGATGCTGAACAGTGAATAATATGCAAGTCACAATTTCATAACTGAACTGAAATGTTACAAATGCGTACTCACAAAAAATATTTCGTACCATCACGACTAGAACGAATGCGCGCTAATAAATACAGTGTGGTTTTAAAGGTTTTAGTCTAGATCTAGTAGATGTAGAGATCAATACAAAAATGTAATAAGTAGCTGTCACTAGAGGTCGTGAATCTGTTACTTTGTGATGATGGCTAAAACTTTATCTGAAACATCAAAGAAAATAACGTAGCCGGGATAGTGATTTGGTGTTGGATTGCACCGTTATACTTAGCCATAAATTTTATATGGTTTCTTCAAGAAAAGAAAAGAACTGGTTCTGATGTAAAGTCAGTCAGTTGTGACACAGAACAAAAGTCTTGTTCACCATGGCAGCTGACAAGTTTTAGTTTTGATTTTGTTTCCTATGTTTTGATTCAGTTACAACTTTTTATTTGAAACTTAAAACAATACACATTCGTTTTGATTTTACAATGGATACAGAACAATCTTTAATGAAGCAAGTTTATTTTCTGTCTCATTGCTAAAACTTGTTTTCCATCAACACAAAACTGACAGAATCCCGTGCTTTTGTCTTCTAAAAATCATCTCTTTGTCTATTGACTCAAGCGACAGAATCCCGTACTTTTGTCTTTAAAAAATCGTCTCTTTGTCTATTAACTCAAGCGACAGAATCCCGTGCTTTTGTCTTCTACGAGTAAAATCATCCCTTTGTCTATTAACTCAAGCGACAGAATCCCGTGCTTTTGTCTTCTAAAAATCATCTCTTTTTCTATTAACTCAAGCGACAGAATCCCGTGCTTTTGTCTTCTAAAAATCATCCCTTTGTCTATTAACTCAAGCGACAGAATCCCGTGCTTTTGGCTTCTAAAAATCATCTCTTTGTCTATTAGCTCAATCGACAGAATCCGTTGATTTCTTTTACCAGCCTCTAAATCGCCCCTGACAATACAAATAGATTTACTTGTTGATGAATCCAATGAGATTATTAAAATTGAATAATTCGATGTCCAAGTGTCTAGCCAAGTTTTCCTTGAACCAGACAATGTGCTGAGAGAGCTTATTTTCAACTAGTTTTAAATGAGTATAAAACTAGAGTGTGATCTTACCAAGGACATTGGACAAGATGAAGGCGTAGCTTCCAGTCGAGATCAAAGGCGGCCAGCGGGTGCGTTATCTGTTAGGTTAGGTAGGGAAATGGTGTGGTGGGAGCGGCTGCATAGTGACTGATGTACCATCTCACAGGTGCTCGAGATAACTGGAGAGTGAGAGTTCATTGACTTATGTGAGAGAGAGATAGATAGATAGATAGATAGATAGATAGATAGAGAGAGAGAGAGAGAGAGAGAGAGAGAGAGAGAGAGAGGGTGGGGAGGACATACGCACAAATTAGAGGAGATGGGTGAACAAAAGAGTAGATGGAAGGATAGACAGACATCGAAAGAGGTAAATAAGTCGAATGAGAATTGTTGAGAGTGACAGATTGATATCAATAACACACACAGCCTCTCTAAAATTAATTTCCAGACAATATTTGACCTAGATCTAGCACTTCCTACCTCGAATTATCGCCATAGAAATCATGGCAGTATAAATGTCAACTGTCCATTAGACGTGATAAGGGGTGACGTTTCTGATGTTCTGTTTCCGCAACAGCTGGTGTAGGCTAGCAGTAAAATTGTCCTGTCTAGAGTTTATACCCCAAAATATGTGTGGATAGGAAAGAAAAGTGTAAAATAACCAATTGGTGCGGTTTTAAGACAAAATTTACACATTTCGAGGGGAAAAATAATAGGCGGAAGAATACACAGAAAAGTAGAGTTTTGTCCGCTTCCCATCTTCCTTTGTAAAATTCTGCGTTGAAAAGTAAAATTTAGGTTAGATCTAGGTCTAGAATGAAAGTTTAATGTCTAAAAAATGTCACTTAAACTAATTCAGATAATCAAGATTTAGACCAAGACGCAGAAGATATCTGCTGCGTTTCAAGTTTTCTTCCATTTCAAGGTGATTACCGTACTAAACATCCTGAAATCTCGCTCATTATAAAAAATCGTCTTGCGCCCCAAACTCCACACCTTCGAACAAAGATTGTGATTCTTTAAAATGCTTTGACGGTATGATAAGAGAAACAAATGTAAAATAATAAAAAAAAAAACACTTCTAGTGGTATCAAAGTTTATTTTTTATACACAGACTAGAATGGAGATAACATAACCAAGAGCTTTGCACTGATGCAGCCTGAGAGTGAACAATGCACATCCTTTCGACTTATAGCTATACTTTTCTATCGAGTTCAGTAGCACTAAAGACTTTTGTGTATTACAGATACTTATTCTTATGGCTATAAAAAGGCATGTAGAGCCACCACACGCTGTCTCAGTGTAGGCAAACCTAGCTTAGATTACTCCTACAATAGTCTATTTAGACTCCACTCTTCATTTTTGCATTTTGGTGAGGAGAAGAAACGGCATGATTTTTTTTGTCATCTGAAAGTACTATCGGCATACCATCGTTCACCTCTGTTGCCTGGTTTGTATTTCCTGCTTCAGACATACAGTGTTCCCAAAACAGATCTCCTTTTAAAATTAATTTTTGTTATGGCTGAATAATTTGTGTTATTCAACTCTTTGAAAACAAAAGAAAAAAAGTTAGATATTTAAATTGGTAGTTCAAGTGATTATAAACAATATTTTGTGAAGATGCTACACTTTTCAGAAAATAAAAAAGAAGTCGCCAAAGCTCAAAACTCATATATCGCAATGCAGGATTTGAAGCCTGATTTTTTGTTCGTGTAAAAAAAAAACCACATGGAAGACAAGGAATACAAATTACATTATATATCAATGAAGTAAGGACAATTAAAGCTTGGTTTCTATGAATCGTTTGATACCACTAGATTTTCTCTTGTCACGAAAGATACAGCGCACCGAATTCACAGATGCGAACATCCAGGCATTAGATGTCTTCAGTTGTGAAAACTTCAAGGTCAAATTCTAACAGGACATGCAAATATTCTGTGTTGGCCATTTAGGTGCTGTTGATTATTTCACTTGAACACTGATAGTATGTAACATTGCCACGTAAGGTTAAAGATACATGTTTTATGTAAGAATTATATTATGTAACATTATCACCTAATATTGAAGATATTATGTAACGTTGTCTTTCGCCCTGCGCGCCACCTGCAGTTTCTGTCAGATAAAATTTCCTCGAAGCCATACAGAATGGTAATATTGGCTTCTGCTTCCTCAGAATTTCACGAGATTAATTATCCTTCCATTGCTAAGTAGAAGTTAGGTGATAGTGTGTTAATATAATTATGATAGTAGAAGTTAGGTGGCACTATGATAAAATAATTATGATAGTAGAAGGTATGTGATGGTCCGCTTTAGGATAAAAGCTGAGGAGCTTGGGAATATCCGATAGAAATCTTCATCTCGTCTCGAGTTGCATACTATGTGGTTAGCTTGTATCAAACAGGGTCTGTCTCGAGTTGCATATTATATGGTTAACTTGTATCAAACAGGGTCTGTCTCGAGTTGCATATTATGTGGTTAACTTGTATCAAACAGGGTCTGTCTCGAGTTGCATATTATGTGGTTAGCTTGTATCAAACAGAATCTGTCTCGAGTTGCATACTATGTGGTTAGCTTGTATCAAACAAGTTCTGTCTTGAGTTGCATATTATGTGAATAACTTGTACCAAACAAGTTCTGCCTCGACTTGCATATTATGTGGTTAGCTTGTATCAAACAGGGTCTGTCTCTAGTTGCATATTATGTGGTTAACTTGTATCAAACAGGGTCTGTATCGTGTCGTCTTGTAGTCAAACAATGTCTTCAAAAAGAGCCACAATAAGGATGACTTGGGTCCGAATGCCTATAATTATTTTGTTGATTTTTTTTTCGCCGATAAGCTTATGTTGAATGAGGAGCAATACGAGGGCTGTACTTTCAGGTAATCCTGGCATTGGCCCGCGTGCATTAAAAAATGTTTATCATTCCCTTCATTTCCTGTCTCACCAGCGGGCCAATGCCAGTATTTTTTCATATATGATACACATTTACTTGCCAAAATAAGTTAACTCAATATCTGCGACTGCTTGCTGAATAACAAAGATTTAAAAAATTATTTTTTCATAAACATCTTTAAGTTAAAGGTTAGAACTGTTTTTTTTTTACATTCCTTTTTGCTGTGAACAAGCCTGGAAAGGAAATTTCATAAACATAAATTATGAATTATGCTAAACATTCGTGTAAATTTTTCATGATGGATTTCCTGAAACTGCAAGTTAAGTGCGTAGTCCGGGGTAGGCCATTTGTAATCAAAATTGAATTTGATTGCATTCTCATAAAGCAACTGTTAAAACCCCGTGTAGTTAGACGAATATCTATAATGCCTGCAAAAGTCCACGGTGTGGGTTAGAAATTTTGGTTAAAGTTTCGTTCTATTTTGGCAGGTTGATTTAACGAATTTAATTATTTATAAAAAAACCAGGTATACGGATGTCCGCAGCATGACATTTCTACCCCCCATAGGGATGTTGTCTTGAAGGCAGGTGGAAAGTTTTGAGACAAGATACCCGAGAGATTCATGACCTTCTGAAACTGATTGAGGTGAACTAGCTTGTAAACGTAGGAGAGAAAAAACCCTACACAAACCTACCATTATGTCCGCACCGGACTCTAACCAGGGGTCATCTCAAAATAATACCCAGGAGCTGGCAGAATCGCACGGGTCGTCTCATGATAAAAACAATCCGCAAAACGGACGTAAACCTGATAACCTCGCGGGTGCGGATGTTGAACAGATTGAAGCCGTTCAGGTGATACCACATTCAAAAATTCACAACGCCAAGAATGGCTCCCTCAACGGAAATATAAACAGCACTGCAGCTGCAGATAGCGGCGGTGATGGGAATTCAGCAGAACAATGGAAGGCACCGGATGGAGGGTGAGTGTGTCTCCATGTCTCTCTCCCTCTTTCTCTTACTACTTACCTCAACTCTTCTTCTTCTTCTTGTTATTGCTGCTGTTGTTCTTCTTTTGTTGTTTTTGTTGTTGTTCTTCTTCTTCTTGCCAGTTCATGTGTTACTATTATATGTATTTTTTTATCATCATCATCATCATCATCATCATCATCATCATCATCATCATCATCATCATCATCATCATCATCATCATCATCATCATCATCATCATCATCATCATCATCATCATTATTTCTATCTATCTATCTAATCTATCTACACCTCCCTAAGATGACACGTTTATCCCTCCGTGATATGTTCCTCTACAGATATGGCTGGGTGGTCGTTGCGTCGGCCCTCATGATCTCCCTCATCGTAGATGGACTCACCTACACTTTCGGCCTGTTTCTCGGTCAATTTGAGAGAGCTTTTAACGCCCCCAAGAGCACAGTGGCCCTGGCAAGCTCACTGCAAGTGGGAATATACCTCATGATAGGTAAATTACCCTACCATTCTAAGAAGTCGCGGGTTAAGAGGCAAATTATGAGAACTTTGTAACTGTAACTTTAGACTTGTGTGGCTGTATTAGCTTGAAGAATGGTTACGATTGTGTTTAATTGGACCAAAGTTTCAAGTGATGAAGAGATTTCTTAACTAACCTTTCTTTCAACCAAGTGAAGATGAAGGTTTTATTCTGATTTTACGAGAAGTGATAAACCGTTGTTAAACAAACAAATAAACAAACCGAAGTTCGCAGTTACAATAATTTGTCCCTAAACCCGCGAAATAGGGTTGTTCTATAGCCAGAATAAGCGGTAACATACCTCATAATAGGGGAACCCCCCTACCATTGTAAAAATAGGTTATTGTATAGTGAGGGCAAGTGAAGTGGAAGTGATAAATGAACTACCCTACCGTTCCACATACGCACACACAAACAAATGTATTCTATAGTCAAAGAAACGGGAAATATAGCTCATGTTATCTGAATAACTCTACCGTTCTTAAGAAAATAATGTTAACTTTATTTAATATTAGTGGGAATATACGGCATGATAGCTGAATTATCCTAGATCCTGCCGTTCTAAAGGAAAATGTTAACTTTAATCAGGGCGGGCCGGAAGATACCTTGTGGGAGGTGAATTTGAAAAAAATACCATTCTAAATTTAGAAGGTTATGAAATACAGACAGGAGTGGTTCAAATTTACTGAAATACAAGTCAGCTACAGATTTTAAGCCTAGGGATATTATGATTTAGAACTAAGCTACAGGTAAAAGACGCAGCTTTTCATTTATCTCCTGAGGCCTACATAATGTGAACGAGTGATAATCGCCAGAGAGCAAAGTGGCACAAAATCAATTAAAACACTCAACACTTCACGTACTGAAAACTCCTTACAAGTTACAGAGCTCGAGGACAACACACATTACCATCTTGTCTCTACTGCCACACACAACACCATCTTGTCTCTACTGCCACACACAACACCATCGTGTCTCTACTGCCACATACAACACCATCGTGTCTCTACTGCCACACACAACACCATCGTGTCTCTACTGCCACATACAACACCACCGTGTCTCTACTGCCAAGCAAAACACCATCTTGTCTCTACTGCCACACACAACACCATCGCGTCTCTACTGCCACACACAACACCACCGTGTCTCTACTGCCAAGCACAACCAATGAAGGATTTGAGATGTTGTTATCAAAGTTGATCAGAAACTTGAGGCTTATCTCCTGTTACTATGGTGACTACAAGCACTGGAGAGACTTACATCAGTATGTTGTAATGTTGGGTAGAGATGATTAACGGAAGTGCTATTACGTCATCTTTAAGACAAACCCTTTATCATGATGTCAGATTCAAACGATGTATACATTTTGACACCGCCTGCAGTATCCACTGTGATCTTATACTCGCGAAGAAAATTCCCATCAAGATTTTGTAAGGAGTTTCATCTTCATTAACCAATTATTTCCCAGAAAATCAAATTGGGTTGAAAGTCACTGGCGGAGAGTTAGGTCTTTATGCGAGTATTTCTGTTCTATTTCTTTAACAGTTACCTTATTAGTGTAAGGTTTACACAATGATTTGTTTTAATTTTTTTTTCATTTTTTATCTGACCTGTGCTGTTAAAAAACTATTGGGAAAAGATGAGAAAATGAGGAGTATAATTATAATCATGTTTTGGGGGATCTCGTTTAGTCTTGGTTAGTAATGATTATAAAGATGACAATTGGCCACTGTTCCGATGAAAAGCGAAGGGAGCCAGAAAAATGAGCGATGGGGTGTAAAGAAAAGGTTATTTCGAACCTGTGATTACAATGTAAATTAAGAGTGAATTGCATTGCTTGTGAAATTCGGCAGTATCACTTGGTTAATATTTTCTCTCAAGCTATCATTAATTTTTATTATTTATTAACTTTGTTTCTTTTTTCATACCTTATATTTCAGTATTTCGATTGAGTTTGTACAGTTTCATGTTCTGTTAATTAGATAAAATGCAGAGATATATTACTGGGCAATAACGATATACAGAGAACTAGATCTATCTGACTGTAGAGATACATTACTGGGCGATAACGATATACCGAGAACTAGATCTGCCTGACTGTAGAGATATATTACTGGACGATAGCGATATACTGAGAACTAGATCTATCTGACTGTAGAGATATATTACTGGCCAATAACGATATACTGAGAACTAGATCTACCTGACTGTAGAGATATATTACTGGTCAATAACGATATACTGGGAACTAGATCTACCTGACTGTAGAGATATATTACTGGACGATAACGATATACTGAAAACTAGATCTACCTTACTGTAGAGATATATTACTGGACGATAACGATATACTGAAAACTAGACCTACCTGACTGTAGAGATCCCATCACTCACAGCGCTCTTATTGGTTTTCCTCCGCAGGTCCAATTGTTAGCGCTCTCACCAATCGCTTCGGATGCCGTGTGGTCATCATCTGTGGTTCTATCGTCGCAGCGTTTGCTTACCTAGTGAGTTCTGCCAGCGACAACGTTATCGTTCTTATTCTCACCTATGGATTCCTGGGAGGTAAGGCGAGACTCCTTGGTCATAGAGTTGAGTTTGGATTTTTGAACGATCCTCTCGATGATTGTTGTAATCATCAACATCACTTTCATCGTCAGCATCGATTTATTTTTCTCTCATTCATCAACGTTGCCGACGTTTTCATCATCATCATCATCATCATCATCATCATCATCATCATCATCAACACCAGCATTTGCATCACCACGATCACGATCATCATCACTATCACCTACATATTGTTCCCCCTCTCGTCGTTGTCGTCGTGGTTATCAATTGAAGCAGTTACAATACCAGACTTCCCAGTATCAAATCAACACCATCTTGTTTGCAAATAAAAAAAGAATTAACTCTCACTATCAAACCCACATAATTGCAACATTCCTACTCGAACAGCACCTAAACCGCTGTCCTCCTGTAGAGAATGAGTTAAGAGTTAAAACAAGATTAGCACCCTTTCTTCGCAAGTCAACAGCCAACAAACTACATTAGTTATTGGTATCTAGATATTTAAGGGTCTTATTTAGAAACATCGCTTGCCTTTCTTACAAATTCTACATTTAAATATAAAATCAAGCAATAGAGGTACATAAATATACATGTATCTTTAATATAAATCTATCACATAGGTTCTAAAATATTTTGTACAAGAAGCAACGGGTAATGTGATTCTATTTTCACGTAGGATTGTCATTAAAATTTTCCTAAACCGACGTGAGCACGTAAATTGGCACGTACTGATGTTAATAATCAAATCTCCCTGGGATTGACATCAGAGAAGTCCAGCTGCTCTCATTGAAATCTCACAGCCTTCTCTTCCCCATTCGATAACTCACCCCTCCACAGGTGTAGGCTTCGGACTGATGTACCTGCCCTCTATCGTCTCAGTGAGTATCTACTTCGAGGAGAAGCGGGCTCTGGCCACGGGTATCGCCGTCTGCGGTTCGGGAGTGGGCATGTTCCTTCTGGCGCC
This sequence comes from Elysia marginata, assembly GCA_019649035.1. Taxonomy (NCBI): domain Eukaryota; kingdom Metazoa; phylum Mollusca; class Gastropoda; family Plakobranchidae; genus Elysia; species Elysia marginata. Next base: position 119,767 of record BMAT01012303.1, read on the forward strand.
ATTCACAGAGTTCCTCCTTCACGCCTTCAACTGGCGTTGGACGCTCGTTCTCCTTGGCGGGCTCATCCTTAACGGGATGGTGTTCGGCGCGCTGGTTCGCCCGCTCTGGGGCGCTAGCGGTGACGCTAAAGGAACTTCCGGTCGACAGATTATAGGTTCAGCAGGCACAGCAGACGATGACGCCGGGAACCATTTCGGCTCGCAGCGGTCGCGCAAGGGAAGTGAAGGCTCTTCTATTTTCACCGGGAACTCCCGGAAAGATTCGAACACCTCTCGACACCGGTCCTTATCGGGCGCGTCCAATATCTCCGGGAACAAGGAGTTGAACGCTGGAGAGCAGGGAGTTCCCCTAATGCCGCTGATGGAAGGAGTTGAGTGTATCACGGTAGAGGTCATAGAGGAGCCGGTGTCGAAGAAATCCAAACACTCAAAAAAATATTCCGTGGATGAGCAAAGCGGGCACCTTCTTCAGCCACCGCAAGAATCCGCGTTGAATTTTTCATCCTCACCGGCCATTGTGAGTTGAAAAAATAATCTATTTAGCTTTTAGATTAAGACATGTCGTTATTATGATCATTAAGCTATGAAACAAATAGCCTTTGGTTATTATTATTATTATTATTATTATTATTATTATTATTATTATAATGCTATTACTAATATCATAATTATTAGTTTTAAGTGACACAATAGCACTAAAAATAACGTAATATTTATGACAAGTTTTTGTTTTGATTTTATCTAACCTAATACTGCCTTGCAAGTTAAGCTTCAATCGTCCTTTTAATAAGTTGAGTACAAATAATTCAAATAAGTCGAATTTTGTTTCATTTGAACTCTATTCAGACTCTGTTGCAATATATACTGATATTACAAAATTTGGGATAAATCGAAGTTAAACTTAGCTCCCACGTGGTTGGTAATATCCGGACTGGAAATTAGCGTTAAAGTGTGACTTAACTATGGAAATAAAATTTGAATACCCTGCTTATTTTAACCCCACAAGATTTCAAAGGCCTACATTTTTGTCTCTAGAATATTTTTACCACTTGCAACGTGGCGATAAAGACCCCGGCGTTTTAGTTATGAAAAAAAAGTTTTGAACTGCGAGGGTGAAATTGACCGATATGTTTTTTGTTGTAACGCGGTGAAAATGGACCAAAGTATAGAGTACACCGTTGATATGAATGATCAAAACGTAAAAAAAAAATCCCAGATAAAACAACGAAATAACTGACACAAGCGTTTATCTTCCCTCGGGTCGAGTATACCCAAAGTTTGTCTTTAAAAACTGAGTTTGCATAGGTTTTTTTCAATAACCTCAAGACGGAGCAGGCGTTTTAAGTTAATGGGCATTGTTTGATTCACTCTTACCAATTATCATGACACTGCTTGTCAGTTGTTTGATTCACTCTTTCCAATAATCATGACACAGTTTGTCAGTTGTTTGATTCACTCTTACCAATTATCATGACACTGCTTGTCAGTTGTTTGATTCACTCTTACCTATTATCATGACCCTGTTTGTCAGTTCTTTGATTCACTCTTACCAATAATCATGACACTGTTTGTCAGTTGTTTGATTCACTCTTTCCAATAATCATGACACTGTTTGTCAGTTGTTTGATTCACTCTTACCAATTATCATGACACTGTTTGTCAGTTGTTTGGTTCACTCTTACCAATTATCATGACACTGCGTGTCAGTTGTTTGATTCACTCTTACCAATTATCATGACACTGTTTGTCAAGGGAGAGCACCGTTTCTCCCTCCCCACAACTACCGCTCTTCTTCCCCTTGCCACCAGCGGTTTACGATATCGGTTTCGGCTGTTTCCCGAGGCTCTGACATTAAAGTGTGATGGAGGGAGACATGTGCCATCTTGCGTAGACTTTGGACCTGTTTCTGTTTCACGGATTGACACCTATATGAACCATTCGTTAAAAAAGTGCAATCTACGACAGCTATTTTTTGCTGACCTATTTCAATTTTGACACGCTTATCTGCGATAACAAAACAAAAAACATTTACAATCTGATGGCATGTTTATCACATCACTCTATACATTATCTGTGACGAGGACTTAGAGAATTCTACGAACTGTGTAATATGAGATAATAAACCACAGAAAGTCTTCGCACAAAACGGCTGGGGAACATCATATCAAACTTGTATGGGCAGGACCACACTTACATCAGCACTGAGACGGTGACGTTATTTTACTTATGGTGGGGAGGGGGGAGTGGGCCTGTGCCCTGACGGCTTAGGTCTACCTACG
>BMAT01012307.1:0-13715 GCA_019649035.1 Elysia marginata
CAAACAGTGACCTACTTTGTCATGATGCAGTTCTCCACAGCCGGTATTTTGTTCTCTTCTTCCTTCCTGCCAATTGCTGTTTTAGGCCGAGGGCGACCGATACGCGTTTCTAATCAGAGACAAAGAGATTTGTTTCTAAATGCACTGCAAATGTCATAAAGGCAAGACTAAAAATAAAAATAAATACTTTACATGATAATAATAATAAATAAATATGTTTAGAGTCCTCCACCGCCGATGGCAGTCTCATGACTTTACATGGTGCGAATAATATTATTCAACAAAATTACAATGAGGGGACATTACATTATCAAAGTTTTTCAAAGATTCTTGAACTTGCGCTTCTGTCATTAATCTATAAATTATTTAAATTGATGATAACTAATGAGCAGATGGGCAAATCAAACTTATACACATTAATTTTATTGTTGTCATAAATTTTCATTTACTAAATCCTTCATTGACATTAAAGATACAGTTATACAATAGCAGCTTTTAACATATGTACAGCCAAAGCAAGCTTTGGTTTTTTGTTGGTTTTTTTTAAAATAAAAAGTAGGTCAAAGATTTTTTTCTTTTTACAAAAGGCAAGTAAGTGCATTATTAAGAAGTTAACATCTATCAATACGATATGCGCTACAGTATAGCGTTTACTTGTTCCATTATATTACCATTATGATATATGCTACAGTATAGCTTTTACTTGTTCCATCATATTACCAATATGATATATACTACAGTATAGCTTTTACTTGTTCCATTATATTATCAATATGATATATGCTGCAGTATAGCATTTATTTGTTCCATTATATTATCAATACGATATATGCTGCAGTATAGCATTTACTTGTTCCATTATATTACCAATATGATATGCTGCAGTATAGCAAGTACTGGTTCCATTATGTTACCAATATGATATACGCTACAGTATACCATGTACTGATTCCGTTGTTATTAACAAGATATACATTATAGCATGCATTAGTTCCATTATGTTATCAATACAATATTATACAATTGAACATATTTCAGTTGCGTTATGTTATCAATACGGCTACAATAAAGCATGTACTGGTTCCAATTTGTTATCAATACACCTACTACATACAATATAGCATGAGAGAGAAGACCTAATCTGACCTATAGACAGAACTGTCGGGGTGGCCTGTGTTGTGAGACCAGTGTAGTACCACATGGTGAACCGATTCTCCACACGCCAGTCACTTACAAGGTCAGGGTTCAAACTAAACAGAAGACCAAACAGCCCATTGATCTTGGTCAGCCAGATCGGATTTTTTGGTGTTTTCAGCATTGAGCCAACCTGAACAGGTGAAGAATAAACCTTTTAAGATTAAGAGAAAGCTAACGCAGCACAAGAGAATGAGCTTCCAAGTATGAGGCAAACTTGTACAGTAGTTTGTTTCACAGCTAAGCTTCAGACCCTGACACACATAGAGCAAGGCTTGTCTCAGAAAAATGTTTTGTTTTCTATATATGCAAAATGCCAGCAATGTTTTTTATTGGTTGATGACACAAGATATTCCTCTTCCAAACATAATGATCAGAATAATAACTAACATTTACACATTGGCTTTCTTTATAGTAACTCAAGGAGCTTCCGCCTTTACATTAAAGATCCATGATAAAAAAAAACACAAAAAATTGCACCAATTACAACTGCAGACGTCAATAACTCATTCAGTTTAAAGTTTGACTATGACTACATACAAGGGTGGGCACTACTTGTGAAAAAAATCTTGAGGTTATTAGGGCGTGCATTACGTAACATTATTAACATTGCTCCAGCTATTAATGATTTTAAATTTTGCTGATACAATTTATATAAACAGTACAAGTAAACTCAATACAGCAGTAAGATTTGTTTTTCTATTAGGAATTTATGAGTAAAAATGTTTGTTCTCAGATGAGTAGTGTGATCTAGATCAGGATTTATCTTATTCAAAATGGAAAAAATCCTGAGTTCAGGATAAATCCTGAGAATACCATTCCCTGTACATAAGACAAACCAATTATTTATAAAATATTCACAGAATCATGTAAAACATTATCACCTAATTAACAGTTAAACATATGTCCCTATAAATATGTGTAGCGTTCCTACAACATGAGTCTACTTGCGGTTTTGGCCAATATAAGAAAATGGGTATTTTTAAGTGCTTTGGCAGATTTTTAATCAAGACTGTTATTGAATAATTTGAAAGTTTATAACGTCTTTCATCATATCCTCTTAAGAGAAAATAGAAACTTTTTAATATGTTTTAGGGGTTGTTGAAACATGGTAATACTGTTTTTTGTTTCTACAATTTGAAAACTTTGACTCCAATTTCCTCTACTTCTTGAAAATGCGGCCTTTTGGATTCCTTGCCTTTCAAATGCAGTAACTCAGAGCCTACTTAAGATATTCAAATAATTTTTCCCCATCTTAAAGAGCTATTAAAGGTCTTTCCAAAGACGTACATAACTCAGCATCACAAAACTCTGCATGTAGACTCCTTCTGTAGGACCTCTACACATAAATAGAGAGCAACATCAATTTAAAAGATGCATTGTGAATCAAATGCTTCACTTTTTTCACATCTTGTCACTTCTTTGAATTAGAGCAACTTGTTTTTTGTGTAGGTGTAAAGGCCCTTTTGTAACTTGTTGCAATCTTATTGGTTGACAGGCCAGAGGTTTTCCACTGACTCTATTCTAGCCTTGTAATTTGTACAACAATGCACTAAGGAAAACTTGATTGGTTCAGGGTTCCTACATCCTAGTGTCAAGAAAGAGATTCAAGTACTTTTCCAGAAATTTTCAAGGACCACCAACCCACCACCAGCATAGCTATTCGAAAAGTTGTATAATATTAATTGTAAAAAGAGTGTGGATAGATCCTAGATAAAAAAGGAAACTTCATAACATATGTCAATTTATTATCTATCCTACCTAATTCGAAAAATACTTTGTGATGGAAATAAAAGATACATAGATCTAGGTGGGGGTCAATCTACAGAGTCCTATTCCATTGTAATTCAACAGCCCTAAATTAAATGCAAGCAAATTGACTTGATAGAGTGTACTAAAGGTTAAACCATAACCAAAACAAACCTGAATCCGTTGCAGGTTGTATACAAGCTTAAAATAAGGACATTTTAAGGCCTTTTAAAACATCTTTTGAAATTTTAAAAAGTGAAAAAAAGGTCTTCAATTAAAGTTTTAGAAAGAGCTTCTCAAGAACTTCATTGTATGAGAGATAATTGACATTGTTAAATTAGGTTACCTAGTCACTTTAATCATTTACATTGTTAAATAAAGTTACCTAGTCACTTTAATCATTTATATAATACAGTTATGATATTTGCCAAATATGTAACACTAGATTTATATTTGACATGCTTTATCATCCATTCAATCTATAAAGTGCTTTCATTAATGAATTTCAGATCCTAAATAAACATGTATGCCTGCACATAATATAAAACATGATATGGGACCATTTCAACAAACAATAAACTGACTGCATAGGAATCCTTGGATGAAGATAGGTGGCTTCTGTATCTCTGCCATCAAAACACTGCGAGCATAAAAAAGCCCACACTCCTGTTCTGTTGGTAGGGTCACTCCTATACACTTGCCTTATTGTAAGCATGTGAGTGCAAACTGACCACAAGCATCAATGACATAGAGTTGGGCACAAGACCTCCATAACATATAGCACTGTGACAAGACCTACGTAACATATAGTATTGTGACAAGACCTACGTAACATATAGCACTGTGACAAGACCTCCATATCATATAGCACTGTGACAAGACCTCCATAACATATAGCACTGTGACATGACCTCCATAACATATAGCACTGTGACAAGACGTCTTTAACATATAGCACTGTGATTTTTTCATTGAAAGAGAAATTTATTCCAGAGCACCAGAGCCTTTTATAACATTAACTTCAGTCAGTGTATGTAGAGCTGAAAAAGAAAGATAAAGGAGAGATTTCCACAGGGAGGAGCAAGCATAGGTTCATATACAAAGAGGGAACAGAAACCTCAGGAGAGGGGATGAGAGGAAGAGAGAAAGAGGGGAGAGAGAGTGAGTGTGTGTGTGTGTGTGTGTAAGAGATAGAGGGGGAGAGAGAGAGGGGGGGGGGTAAAGAGGTGAACAAGTAACAATGTTTGAACTTGGAAATAAAGATGCGACAAGGAAAAGAAAAAAGATGATATCCAGACAGGTTGAGACTGAACACAGTTTGACATGTTTTACATGTCTCAGTTTCAGTTTCAGGGAGTACTGAGATATTTTCCTAGAAAAGGTTTGAGTGGTTGACATGCCCTTGCTTAGGTTTGTTTTTTATTTCTTTTTTAAAATAGAACATGAACCTTTTTTGTTTGTGTAAAGGAAGGGGAGAGGGTATAGGCCTAGAGTTTACCATCGTAGAATGGTAGATCTAGCCTTGAGACCTTCCAAAGGCTGCACAGAGAATAATTATTTGATAGTGATCGCATGTGTGGGTCATTGTCCTTTTCCTTCAGAGTTGTGAAGCGATCGGGCAAGAAACAATACATGCAACTGTACTAACCATTAAGATACGGCAGTGACCTGAAAACCACACATGGGCACCAACCTGTCCTCATTACCATGGAAACAATACATGCAACTGTACTAACCACTAAGATACGGTAGTGACCTTAAAACCACACATAGGCACCAAGCTTTCCTCATTACCATGGAAACAATACATGCAACTGTACTAACCACTAAGATACGGTAGTGACCTTAAAACCGCGACTGGGCACCAACCTTTCCTCATTACCATGGAAACAATACATGCAAATGTACTACCGCGACTGGGCACCAACCTTTCATGATTACCATGCTGTTTTCGGTTTTACTAATACAGAGCGAGATTAGGCATACCTGCAGAAACTGCTACATAGAAGAGAACTAAGAAAAAAAAAACAAGACTGTAGTTCTCAGAATTAGTATATTCCAGCAACAAATTCAAACACTCTTCCAGGACTTTTGCGGCAAAACTAAATTCAAGTACTCTCCAGAATTCCTGAGATTCCAGAAAAAGCTTTTAAGGGGCAAGTCCTTTAACTCTTGTGATACAACTGCAAAACTCTGTCTTTTCTACTGGGTGCATTCTCTGTGGGTGCAAAGTTTGCTCATTAAAACCTCTCCTTTTTTGTTATTATTCATAGGCTATCAAATATTGTAACTCATATAAAGAAGTGGATACCCTATGTTGATATGAATATATTTTTTAAGACATATTCTTTTTCACTTTAAAAAAATGTAAGTTTAAATCTTTACTTAAACAATAAAGTCTAAATCAAGGATTTATCAGGATCTAGGCTTGTTGGTAAAAATATTAAATACAGGCAATTAACATGAGCTGAACATTTTTGTCCATGGGTAAAAACTATAAAACTCATCCTTTCTGTTTCTTATCAGTAAAGCCTGAATGATTCCACACCTAAAGCCTGAATGATTCTGTATGTAAAGCCTCAATGATTCTGTACCTCTGTCCTCTTCTCTGGATATTAGTAAAGCCTGAATGATTCCACACTTAAAGCCTGAATGATTCCACACCTAAAGCCTGAACGATTCCACACCTAAAGCCTGAATGATTCTGTACCTAAAGCCTGAATGATTCTGTACCTAAAGCCTGAATGATTCTGTATGTAAAGCCTCAATGATTCTGTATGTAAAGCCTGAATGATTCTGTACCTCTTTCCTCTTCTCTGGATATTAGTAAAGCCTGAATGATTCCACACTTAAAGCCTGAATGATTCTGTACCTAAAGCCTGAATGATTCTGTACCTCTGTCCTCTTCTCTGGATATTAGTAAAGCCTGAATGATTCCACACTTAAAGCCTGAATAATTCCACACCTAAAGCCTGAACGATTCCACACCTAAAGCCTGAATGATTCTGTACCTAAAGCCTGAATGATTCTGTACCTAAAGCCTGAATGATTCCGTACCTAAAGCCTGAAATTGAATGATTCCGTACCTCTGTCCTCTTCTCTGGATATTAGTAAAGCCCGAATGATTCCGTACCTTTGTCCTCTTCTCTGGATATTAGTAAAGCCTGAATGATTTTGCACCTCGGTCCTCTTCTCTGGATATTAGTAAAGCCTGAATGATTTCGTATGTAAAGCCTGAATGATTTCGTACGTAAAGCCTGAATGACTGTGTACCTCTAGCCTGAATGTTTCCGTACCTCTGTCCTCTTCTCTGGATATTAGTAAAGCCTGAATGATCCCGTACCTAAAGCCTGAATGACTGTGAGCCTAAAGCCTGAATGACTGTGAACCTAAAGTCTGAATGACTATGTTCCTATAGCCTGGATGATTTCTTACGTAAAGCCTGAATGACTATGTACCTATAGCCTGAATGATTCCGTACCAAAAGCCTGAATGACTATGTACCTATAGCCTGAATGATTTTGTACGTAAAGCCTCAATGATTTTCCTACCTCTGTCCTCTTCTCTGGATCTTCTCCCTTGTCCCAGAACATAAACCCGACATGACTCCGACTCTTAATACCATAGACAGGCTTATCCTGGCAAACAAAGGATACATCAACAAAATAGGTTAAAACAGAAAAGTTTTCATACAAGGCTCAATGTAACAACAAAATATATCACATTAAGTTTTGATATTAGACTATGTAACAACAAAATGTATCACATTAAGTTTTCATACTAGGCTCAATGTAACAACAAAATGTATCACATTAAGTTTTCATACTAGACTCTGGGTAACAACAAAATATATCACATTAAGTCTTGATACTAGACTCTATGCAACAACAAAATATATCACATAGATTAAGTTTTGGGACTAGACTCCATGTAACAATAAAATATTTTAAATAGATTAAGTTTTGTGGCTAAAACCAAAGGTAACAATAAAATATATTACATAGATTAAGTTTTGGGGCTAAACTCTGAATAACAAGAAAATGAGCTAAAAGAGTAGAGATGATACAATGGAAGGAATGAAAGGTAGGCCTAATAAATGAGCAATGAACCAACATAGGGGAGCATAATCCAGGCAGCACCCTGACACAATAATTCACAGCTTTGTACTTCTTCTAAATATCCGAGTCAAACCAGTGAGTCCAACCACCAATCTGCTCATTCCAGCACTTTAAGATGCCCGTAGGAGAATTTTCCGATGGGTTTCAGTACTCAATATGAGATCAATATCACACAGAGACAAAGTGCATTCAAGTCACTGAACTATGAATTTTAGTTATTAAATATACTGACCAATAAATGTTAGTATTAAAGGTATAAAGTCCAAAAATAATGATTCACTGAACATGAAAAGCAATATTTATCTCTACAGTAGGCTACATAATATTTGTCTAACATAAGGTAGTCCTTGAATTATCTCATTTGCTATTGTATGTACTTATGCCTTGTTGTCATTAACTCACTTGTTTTAAAAACAATTTACCCGACAAGTTTTGAGCAACTTAGTGACTTCCAAATTCTGTCTATCTTAGCCATTTGAATAAGTTCCTCCCAGCCATAGTTTTTTTGAGTATTTTAAGTTTGGCATCAGAGACCTACTATTTTGATGTTATTCTTGAACTAAAATACGGAAATCAGTATTGGTTGACAGCTCTGCAACCAGGACCTGAACCCGTGCAACCTACCATCAACTCTCCTCTTTTGTCGTACAAGAGTTCCCCGTTGTGCATGTAAGGAGTGGCTCGGCCAGTCAGGGCGAGGTTCACCAGCGCTTGAGACAAATCTTCCATGTCAGACAGAAGCTTAATCTTTGTCTCGTGATCAGCTTGAAGGTCATTTCTCACACTGAATGTTGGAGATAAAGGTTCAATCTTGTCAGCTTGTGTCAAAGTTGAACATAAATTTGTTTTTTGTTTCTCCTTGACTGGTCAACAGGAGTCAGATGTTGCAAACTTCACATTACAAAACGTTTGTAGTTTCAATAACTCCTTTCTCTAACCTTATAAGCCATCAGATTGGGTAGAGAGATATTAACAGCTCTTTTCTTTTAAATCTAGAGACTAAGAGGAATAAATCAATTTTTAAAAAGGCTTTTATCAAATTCTAAAACCATCTGGTTCATTTGAATTAACAGATATTTATTTAGTTTTATAAAAAAAAATGATGTTATACATAGTTTCTCAATCTGTCTTTGGCAAATTCACAGTTTAGACATCCAAACAAAGTTAAATCAATACAATTGGTTTTGTATTCGCTGATTTTTTTAAAAACAGGGTAGCGGGCGTTTTAACTGCTGCAGACTTGCAATCAGTTTACACACAAAAAAAAAAAAGGAAAATTCTCCAGACTCTTATAAAGTACACATGCCTTGCTTGGTATGGCTCCGCTACTCAACAAAAGCCAATTTGAAATTTTTTAATATACCAACCCACAAAAAAAAACCTGTCTTATTCAAACAGCTACAAAAGATCTACTTCCTTACAGCCCTTTTCTGACAACTTTTACCAAAATAGATCTATATTTTTGTTTTTATAAAAGATCTTTTTTTTAAAGCTCTTTCCTTACAACTTTGACCTAAATAGATCTATATGTTAAATTTTAAGATCTAATGATCTGCTTCTGAATTCATAATTGAAAGCCATCTCTAGCTATGCAAGCATAACTCTCAAGAAGTCAATTTTGAAATTTTTTTTAAAGACCTCTTTAGAAATAGACTTTCCTCCCTTTTATAACTGAAAAAATGGGCGAAAGTTCATTATTCCTGCTAAAAATTGGAAAACAAGTCTATACTGTGAAAATAATATTATGCTGTGCCTATAGTTTTGCCTCATCAGCTGCAGTCTTCTTCCTTAATGGACATTATAAAAATTGATATAAGCTCTGTAGTCTACCAACATAACAGAACATTTTTAGATGAATCATTTTCTTTGATTGTTTCTTCTCTTTTCCCCCAATAAAAATTATCAGATGTTCTACATTGGATTAGTGTAACAGATTGATGAGTAGAATAGATTTATGGAACATTTTATCTCCGACAGTTTTTTTGTCTGTCAGCCAACAAGTTGGACTGGCAGCAAAAAACTTTTGTTAGCTCTCTTTTTTTCATTTAAACTTAGAGGGTAATTGATACAAAGGTATGATTTGGTCAAAGTGAGAAAAGAATTTTTTAAAAATTACTTCAAAAAGCCAAGTGCCGGTACATAAAAAATGTATATAACTTAATTGAAAAGATATTTTTTCCCTATTGAAAAAAACTTCAAGAAAAAAATTGTAGAAAATATAAATGCCCTGGTCTTGGGGGAAAAAAAGTTTATTTTGTAATAAAATTGAGCAACTTAATGAGGTAGCAGCTCTGTGTCTGATCTAGAAGGAATGAAAGAGAAGCAAGCCAACTTACTTGTGGATAGTTCTAGAAAGCACAAGACTGTACAAAAACAGAATACATCCATTGCCAAGCTCTGTTTGAAACTGAAGGTTGCATAGAGAAGAAAAACACATACACCATAATGCAGTCTTGCGCAAGTGGAGTAGAGACATAAAGATGGGTTTACACTTTTCTGAAACGGTATGTCAAATGAGAAAGAAAATCAAAACGCAGTTTTTAGAGCTCTCAAACGAGTAGATTATCCCCAGAAATTCCATTCTGTTCTGATTTTTCGGTAGATTCCCACCCAAAACTGCAACATAAAGGTTTCTAACTTTTCAGGAGAATCAGAACGTGTAATGCATTGTCGGATAGACAATCATCTCGAACCTTAAATTTTTCAAACAAAATAGCGGTTTCTTTCACCAATGAAACGGGCTCGGCTTTGCTTCTGACATCCACACATTAAAAAAAAAAAGCCAATCGTATTAAAAAAAAAACATTGGTAAGCATATTGTTTCGAATGTAAAGCCAGACTTGCGAGAACCGTGCAATATTCCTATATGGAGGTGTAGATGTAGTTGACATAGAAGGTTCAGCACTAGATTAGATCCAGTTTCTAGATCTAGGGGTGGCTTAAAGTTTGTTTCATTTATTTTCCGTCCCGTTTGAGAGCTCTTCAAAAATGGGCAGAATCAGAATAGGAATGTTTGCTCTGATTTCACCAGGAAAATATCATTCCGATTTGCATTCTGAATCCTACTGTGTAAACTCACCTTAACCCTCTTAGCGCGATTAGCCCCGATCGTGGCTTTCCCCGATGATCGCGATGAGCCACGATCGGGGCTTTGTGACTATGGCATTTTCTCTTTTATTTTGGCCTTTGAAAATACTACTCAGGCAACTTTTTTATGTTTCTTGTGGCAAGAACCTGGCCATTTCAGTTTTGGTGTTACAATGGCGTCACCCAGCGTGAGTTCAAGTAGCCAAAGTGAAGATGATTTGCTCATGTCAATTTTAACCCAGCAAATGGACAGGGTAACTTTTTTTAGTACCGCGCTAAGAGGGTTAAGAAAAAATGACATAGATTACAAAGAAGACTGTAAAAATTATTATTCAAAAAAGCCTTTTTTTAAAAAAAATCTAAACTTCTCCATTTAAAACAATGACTAGTTTTAAGACTTTTTAAGTCTTATTTTATTTCACTCTTTTTCAATTGTGAAGGTTGAAAGTATCCAAAGAATCCAAATTTAATGTAGCTTATACTGAACATGAGGTCCAGGTAACAAAGAACAGTGTCATTATTATGCTCGGATTGTGATTAATTTCCTTGCCATCTTTGCTTTTGTGGAGGCTTAGGAGACTTAACTTTCCATTAAGTGGTCGGTGAACGTAGGGGAGGAAATAAAATTTAAACGGACAAAGGATTGAACGCAGGACCTCTACAAAAGATTTGTTACAATTTACAGTTTACAGTTTAAATAACAAGTTTCAATTTTGTGTGACTAGTGACAGTTTTCAAGATGCAGACACTTAAGCTAAATGAAATATAAGCCAGGTTTGAAAAATAAAAATTCCACACCATAAAAAAAAAATAGAGTTTTTGAGTAGGTGCAATAAGAAAGACTAAACTAGTTGTGTAAAACACGATCATTACTTGAAAGCTAAAACTACAATGGAAACCTGCAAAATCAAAGTCTTATCACTCAAAATTATCACAACTCAAAGTTGTCTAAGGGAATCTCTTTTCCTCCTCGGCTTTGTTAGATTTAAACATATTCAATTCTCTTAAATTGGAGTTGATTTTGTGTTTGATCAAGGGTTTTTGGTTTGTTCCCTGCTCGTTTGTTTACTTCACAGCATGTCAGGCTATGGACCCCCCCCCCCCCAGACCCCACACACACAGTCATGTTTTTCCTCATTCTGTTTGAGCTTGTACTAAAGGACACGGAGATGCTAATAGTTACACATTGAATACGCTTGTATCATCATGCTTTTGGAGGTCTATATAATGATGATAAATAAAACACCCAAAGGAAAAAATAGGTGAGGCCAGCAACAACGAAAAAAATTGACGCAAGAGGAAACGTGCAAGATTGTGGAGGAGGAAATCCTGTAAGATTGTGGAGGAGGAAATCCTGTCATAGCAAAACATGTTGATTTGGAGAAATGTCAATAAAGCGGCTGTCAATGTTAGTGGACTAAATTGTACAGTAAATTTATATTGAGTGGACTATAGTGTATAGTACATTTCTATTGAGTGGACTATAGTGTACAGTACATTCCTATTGAGTGGACTATACTGTACAGTACATTTATATTGAGTGGACTATACTGTACAGTACATTCCTATTGAGTGGACTATAGTGTACAGTACATTTATATTAACAGCCACTTTGTCTATAATTGTGTACAATTTCAATCCTCTCCATTTGAAGTTATCTTTTTCCTCAAGATTTGAACTTAAAGGTTTCCATTGTATGTTATAACAGAAATAAAAACAGAAAAGGTAAAAAAAATCTAACATATATACCTGTTCCAAATTTCTTTTCACAAACTGTTGCAAATCTTCAAATTTCTTGAACTCAAAAAGGTGAAGCTGAAAGTTCAGCAAGAAACAAAAAAAAAGTGAAGTGATCCAAGCAATCGGTGAATATTTCTTTGAACATAAATAAAAATTAGCACCAGTTAAGTATTGGTATTTTAAAAAACAGATTTCTTGCTGAAGACCCAGCAATAGAGGTTTTCATCACCGGAAGTGGTTTTGTGTTCCACATGATGTATTGTGGTAATATAAATTATGCTGTAGTATTTCTAAATACTGACATAATATTATTAGGTATTATAACTTTTTTTATTTTAGAGTATATTTTTCCCTCTCTTTAACTATAATTTTAATTCTAATAACTTTCAATATTTTTTGCGTTATGATCTGTTCTATACCGATGAGTATCTTATACAGTGCTAGACTTACACCTAGACATGAACTCTAACTCTATGTGTGAACTAACTGGTTTGTGGGAGGTGACAGTATTATCTGAGAGTCGAGTGACTGACATGCTAAATTAGTAAATGTGTGGGGCTGGACATGACATATCAAAATTGTACAAAGTTTGAAGCAGTACATGCAAATTGATACAAATGTGAAGGTAGGAAATAATATATGTAAGTACTTCAGCACAAAGAGCCTAAAACTTTATTCTTAAAATGTCAGACATTGATATAGCATTACCACAATATTAGTTGAGTTTTGTTTATGTGCACATAGAGAAAAACAACTTTATTCATCAGAGGGTAAACATTGTAACGATTTTTTTATTGGTTTTATAACTCTCTTGAAAGCTTATGGCGTATTTCATCATATGCAATTTATAAATAAATTGAAACTATGGTTTTAACGGAGATATCAAACTAAAGGCCTGGTAGGCAATCTCTATCTTTTTAAACTTGTTTTTGTATTTTAATATATATATAATGGATCTAACTAATCCCTAATTTTCCAAATTCAACAACCCAGTCCTAATCAAGATATCAACACAGTTTTTTCCACTGTCTAAGTTAATGGTTTTAAAGAAACCTTAAAAATATTTATTCATTTATAAACGTCATAATTCTTCGACTAGCACCAATAAATAAAAAAAAGTTTTATGTTTAACTTTCTATGTGAGCTTACCATGATGAACTTTATGTGAGCTAACCATTATGCATATTAACCTACAGATTCTAGTTCACGAGTTCATCACATCTAATCAAACAATCCAGTTCAGATATGTTGAACCCAATTTAATATGAATTATCCAAAACTCCGCTTATCAGTGTAAATTCCAGAAGAAAAAAATTGATAATCTTACTCTAGTTTCAATCAAGCAAATATCCAAATCATCCAAGCTCAAATAATACAAATTTAACTGTATACGAATCGATATTACGAGATTAAGTTATCATAGTTAGTTTTATCATTATCAGTCACTGCTACTTTTTATCTTACCCTACCATGACCACCACCATTATAACTTAATTATTGTTTTTGTTAGTATTAATGTCATTTCTAATATCACTACTAAGAGTATTAAAGAGAGAATTATCTTATTATAAAAGAGAGAATAATATAAAAAGGAAATATCTATGTTGTTTGTTTCTCTTCCCACTTCCTAAAGGCTATCAGCACCTCTTTAAGAACGTTTTATTTTCTTTCTTTTCCCACCTCAAAAAGGCTACCAACACATCTTTAACAACGTTTTACTTTGTTTCTTTTCCCACCTCACAAAGGCTACCAACACATCTTTAATAAAGTTTTATTTTGTTCGCTTCTTTTCCCACCTCACAAAGGCTACCAGCACATCTTTAACAA
>BMAT01012310.1:18977-35179 GCA_019649035.1 Elysia marginata
TTATTATTATTATTTTTATTATTATTATTATTACTGTTATTATTTGATTTTTCAAAGAAAATGCACGGGGCAAGTGCTAGATTTTGAACCTTGTTTAAAATGTTCCAGTTGTGTTTCCTTCTGCTCAGCCAAAGACATAGTGAAGGCAAGAATAGCCAAAAAATTGAGGTCATAATTTTAACATTCGAGACGTTTAAAAGTCATGTGACATTTCAGTTACTTATCTTTGTCTAAAAGTCAAGTAACCGTTTCTTAAGGTTGATTCGTTGGTTTAACTTTTCCTCGGCTTGAAAACTTTTAAAATAAACAAAGGAGGAAATATTTTGTCACTCTATAGACCTTTATGACCATTTGAACCCAAGAACATGATGTACACTTGTCACCTTATGAACCCACAGTTTCAGGTGAATACATTCCATTTCAATGTTCGTAGGCTAAATCTTCTCGTACAATGCAAACCATCGCCACTGTTTGTTTCTAGATCTATGATCCAGTTCGTGATGAAGATAGGGCATGGTTTACTAAGGTTGGGAGTCAGGAAGATAGGGCACGGTTTACTAAGGTTGGGAGTCAGGAAGATAGGGCACGGTCTATGTAAGGTTGGGAGTCAGGAAGATAGGGCACGGTCTATGTAAGGTTGGGAGTAAGGAAGATAGGGCACGGTCTATGTAAGGTTAGGAGTCACTGCTACCCAAACTATCTCTCGCATGTCTAAAAGGATAAAGTCAACCAGGCGTTTCTAATGGACATGGGGGAAACATTATCTCATTGGTTTATAAGCAAAGTCAGAACCCGTGACCTATGATAGTCCACTGTAAACAGGAAGCTGAGGTGACGTTCAACTCAAGAAAAAATAAGTGAGGGGACACAAGACACTAAGTTACGACATTTTTTTTTCTCAGAGATGGAAAGCACCAAAACACCATTTAGTCCCTTCAGAACTTTCACTAGGAGAGATTGTCACTTTGCGGATAGCAAGGGAGATTCAAAACATGAATCGGGTAGAAGTGGTAGGGAGAGAGGTAGGGACGTGGGGGCAGCGCTCTGAAGGCAAATCCTTTTGATCTTTCGGCTGACTAATCTGGTTAATCCTCGGATCAGTAAAGTTAATTCTTTCCTCTGCCAAACACAGTCACACTGTCACACCTCCGAGATCGACCATACAGACCAAATAGAATCCAAGCAACAAGTTCAATGTATTATCCAGTGCTGCATTTTAGTATTAACCTAAAGTCGGTAATTCAAGCAGACACTATACGGTTATGACCTGGTGACCTTTTACATTTGATCCAACATAATTTATATGAAGAGCCCCAAAGAGAAAAAATCCGCCTCCTTATGATGACGCAGGATCGGCCTATGTATGTAAGCAAGCGAGAGGAAAGTTCCGCCTACCTAGGATAATTTTTAAGGTAACTAGTTTTGGAACGCTGTCAGTTTACAGGTACATTCTTTTTTGGTTGGGGCTTCGTCTGACCTCAAAATTTGCCTTGATGTGTTTGATTCTATAAATTAGACACTTCCCTCAGTCTCACTAGATCTGTATTTTATCAACGGCTTCGAAATCCCTTTATACTATGAGGAACACTCGTTCGACATCGCCTCAATGTGGATATTTGTACTAAAACTATTGTTATTTACTCTTATTTTTCACTTAGACGTATGGATAAATGATTGAAATATAGTCAAAGTATTCAGCGAGATCATCAAATCATCAGACGATTAATAACCAACCGCTGTATAACATCCGTGTGTCAGACGATTAATAACCAACCGCTATATAACATCCGTTTGTCAGACGATTAATAACCAACCGCTATATAACATCCGTGTGTCAGACGATTAATAACCAACCGCTATAAAACATCCGTGTGTAACCGGCAGCACTACCCGTGACAACTCAAGAATAATCGAAAACGATATCAAAACTATAATCGATTTTGACCCACCAGCGGATAGCTCAAGTTTGACCACGACTAACAGTTACCGTTGTCTGATTTGCATAATTCTAGGTTAATTTTTTTTTGTTCCGGTGGAGCTCCAGTGACTTACCCAGTAAGTACCGAACCTCTTAAGCTGATTAGCTTAGTGGGTCAGCAAAGGGTTAAATCATAGCCACTAGTCTAGCTAGGACATGGCTGTCAGCGTACAGGACACAGGGGGGCAGGTAACTCCGGTCCGTCTGCGACAACTTTGAGAATATTGACGGATTAGGTCGCGTCTCTCCAACAAATCCATTCTGTAATCATTCGCACCGCCCATACACAGGTTGGATTTTGAAAACCCGGCATTTGTATACTCAGAGGAACATTCACACACAATACTAAAACTGGATTCGAAATGAGGCTCAGGTGAGATACGAAATAGTTTGTCTCACGCGACTCGTCATACAGCATTGAGGCATTTTCCAACAAGTTAAAAAGTCATTCATACAGCATTGAGGCATTTTCCAACAAGTTATAGAGTCAGTAATACACATTTAAAAACGCAGCATATTTACAAAACAAAATGAAATTTCAACCGTTTCACTTCAGGCCTTCATCAGTAACAATAACAATAAGCGTAAACAAGCCAGGGAAAAGGTATATTTCCGGATTCAAAGACACTACTATACAAAATACAGAAAGAGATTACCCGCTGCCTCTATACATAAATTGACGCGATAATTTCCAACGCGTGTAGAAATAATAAATCAATAAAAAAACAATGAACCAAAGAGAGACAGAAATACTTAAGTAGTAACCTATAGTGAACCACAGTTTCCTCAAAATAAATAAGATAATGAATATTGAGAAAAGTGCATAAAACATATAAACACAAGAAATGTAAATAAATGAGTAAATAAAAAAATAAATAGATAGATAGAGAGAAAGAGAGACAGATGAAAGAATGATAGATAGATAGATAGATAGATAGATAGATAGATAGATAGATAGGTAGATAGATAGATAGAGAGACAGTTGATAGAGTGATAAATAGATAGGTAGATAGATAGATAGATAGATAAGAATTATTAGAGGTGCATATGATAGACGTTACTCCGGGTTGAGAGACACAGAGTAACCTAATGCAGAAAAGTTTCCCCTTTTGAAGAAGGGAACTCACTGGATCCGTACACCTGGCACAACAAAATCTCGTGGAACCAACCCCAGAGAAAAATTTTCATTTACATCTCCATACGCTTGGCACAACAGAATCTCGTGGAATCAACTCCAAAGAACAGTTTTCATTTCACATCTCCATGCGCCTGGCACAATAGAACCTCGTGGAATCAACCCCAAAGAACAATTTTCATTTCACATCCCCATACACTTGGCACAATAGAACCTCGTGGAATCAACCCCAAAGAACAATTTTCATTTCACATCTCCATGCGCCTGGCACAACAGAACCTCCTGGAATCAACTCCAAAGAACAATTTTCATTTCACATCTCCATACACCTGGCACAACAAAATCTCGCGGAATCAACTCCAAAGAACAATTTTCATTTCACATCTCCATACGCCGTATTCAATTTACAGGCGATGCTGCGGGGGGTGGGGGTGGGGGAATTCCCGGTGTCTCTTCACCCGGAGTAATGATCATCATAAGACTACACCCCTCTGTTAATTCTTATCTTTTTTTTTACTTATGTACTTCTTATGTATTTATCTCAACATTTATTATTTTGTGTTTATTTATTTTCTTTTTTTCAGTGGAACCTATCACAGATAACTTTATGTTCCTACTTTACCATTTCTGTCTCTCTTTAATTCATTAGATTTTTGTTTTCATTGCTTTACTTTTGTGTAGTTATTATTTCTACACGCGTTGGAAATTATCGCGTCAATTTATGTATAGAGGCAGCGGGTAATCCCTTTCTGTATTTTGTATAGTAGTGTCTTTGAATCCGGAAATATTCCTTGTTCCCTGGCTTGTTTACGCTTATTGTTATTGTTACTGATCAAGGCCTGAAGTGAAACGGTTTAAATTTCATTTTGTTTTGTAAATTGCTGTGTTTTTAAATTCAAGTGAGGTGTTTGGCAAATTTATTCTAGATCTATAGTGCATTTCTATCCTTCGCCCGTGAATCCAATAGATCCTTGAACTTATTCTGATGTTACTCATAGGTTAAGTATTCTGTTTCTTTTTTAATGTAACAAGTACGGTCATCGGTGGAACGTATTTAACTTGTACCAAAACTATGTTGAATCGCATCTTTGTCAAATACAAAGAGTATGGCATGGAGATCAACGCGAAGAAGACCAAGACGATGCACATTGGAAGGAATACAAAAAAACGCTTACAATATCAGTGGGAGACGCTCATTTCGAAATATTCCTACCTTGGACACATGATCACGGAGGATGTTGTCATTCTGAAAAAA
Source organism: Elysia marginata (assembly GCA_019649035.1). Lineage (NCBI taxonomy): Eukaryota > Metazoa > Mollusca > Gastropoda > Plakobranchidae > Elysia > Elysia marginata. The sequence goes on from BMAT01012310.1 coordinate 23,346, forward strand.
AGTACAAATACTGTTTTAAAAAGACAAGGCAAAAGTTTTGAGAGAGCAAAGAGATGCTACGAAGGAACATTGATCTTAATGCAAAGAAAAGAATCCTGGCGTGCTACGTATTCTGTTTTCAACTATGGTTGCAAAACATAGACCTATTCCAAGACGGTTCAAAAAAAGATACAAACGTTCGAAATGTGGTGCTACAGGAGACTTCTCAAGATCCCATGGACAGAAAAGAAAAACAACAAAGAAATTATACAAATGGCCAATGTCGGCGAAAGACTGTTCAACAGCTTATGAAGCGGAAACTTGGGTATGCTGGATACATCATAAGAGGCAGCTCGGGACCTTTGCTACAACTATCCCTAGGGGAGAAAATGAAGGGAAGAGAGGACAGAGAAGAATGGAGAGACATGGTTGCCAACTTTCGGACCGAATACGATACTTGACTATTGACCAAAGTTCCCAGCACAAACAGAAATACAATCAGATTTCATGGCTGTTTTTTCCCGTCCAAAATGCCACATTGGCTTTGAAAACAGCTGATAAAAGAGAGTTCTCTCTCATGTAAAATCTTCCCTAAGCCTCTCTTTAAACCTTCGACTGCTGTTGGTTCCACTTTCTAGATTTCCGCATCAAAGTGTTGAGGTAGGGACTATTTTTACATGTACAAACAACGTTATTTGTTTATAACCATCAATTTTTTCCAATTTTTTTTCTTTTGGGATTTCTGCAGCAAAGCAGATAGCTCAAGGCATTTACTGCTGCAAAATGATCTCGCATTCTGCAAGGAAACTCAAAGCGAATTTGCCCTCGGGAAGAAAGAGTTACCTTGACCTTGAAATCGCATGAGGTTACAGCGGGCGAGAACGCCCCCTACAGTCAACATGACATCACAGGAGGCAGGAGGCGGTGGTGGAGACAGGCTGGACTTTAATGCTAATGACACTCAGGAGCCGCTACTAGACAAGGGAAGCTACTCCAGTGATCTAACTCCGGGAGACGAGAGTCAGACTAGGCCACGCTCAGTGACCTCTCGTGTTCAGTTTAACATCGGCGGCGTCATCTTCCAAACTTTAGAGGCAACAGTGAAGCGCTCCAAGAGTAAAAAGTTTAAGGTCAGTTTAAACACTTAGATAGAAATATTTCAAGGAAAGAAGAACACTCAATGCCCTTTCGTTTTGGCATTTAGTTTTTGTCATAGGATATTTTTTTTCTACATTAACCTTTTTGACTTTTTGAAAAAAATGATGTCAAAGTTTTTGAGATCCTCGACGTAATTAACTATAAAGATATAATGGTAAACAAACGCCCCACTGCACGAAACCCTCGTGAAGCTCAAAAGGACTCTGAACAAAATATATTCAATCATCAATACTTGACAAAAGTTAAACATGTAACGTGCCATGCAAGATTCTTGCCATCACAGCGGTTAATAAACCAATGTCTAAACTGTGACAAGGACACTAACATAATATGACATTGTGACATTTAAAGTACAGCAAAAATATAAGAAGATTAAAGAAAGATATAACACAAACGCCCTCCCATCACAAAAGAATTTCATCAAGTAAAATTGTCACTGCCATTCGCAGCTCTCCGATCCGACATTCTTGTTCCGCTACTACGACCACGGAAGGGGAGAATACTTCTTTGACCGTGACCCGGAAGTGTTTCGCTCTGTGTTGAACTATTGGAGGACAGGTCACCTTCATGTCCCGGCTTCAATGTGTGGCCCCCAGGTAACCTGTACTAAAAACTCTGTGTCTCTTACTCCCAACATGAAGAAGCTCTAGATCCCGTTTTGTTAAAACTTCGTATCTTTAACTCCCAACATGAAGAATCTCTAGATCCCGTTTAGTTAAAACTCCGTATCTTTTACTCTCAACTTGAAGAATCTCTAAATCCTGTTTAGTTAAAACTCCGTATCTTTTACTCTCAACTTGAAGAAACTATAGTTCTACTTTGTTTAAAATTCCGTATCTTTTACTCCCAACATGAAGAAGCTCTAGTTCCCTTTTGGTTGAAAGTTCTGTTGCTGCCTTTCTCTGGGGTCTTGGTCTGTGCTTACTGCCAGTTTAACTTCAAGAAACTTAAAAGAAGCTTTTTTTTTCGAGTACACCTTACTGGAAGACTTTCACCTAGCTTCGTTTTCAACACCCGCAACTGCCTTCGTCATCATACATGTTTCTATTCATGTGTCATAATACTGGTTACATTTTTATCATCGTTATTATCATCATTATCGCGGCTGCTACAACAACCATCATGTGTATCACCACCGCTGCTACAACAACCATCATATGTATCACCACCGCTGTTACAACAACCATCATAATATATGTATCACCACCGCTGCTACAACAACCACCACCACTACCGCTGCCACAACGAACATCAAATGTATAAACACTGCTGCCACAACAACCATCATTTCTATCACCACCGCTGCCACAACAACCATCATAATATATGTATCACCACCGCTGCTACAACAACCACCACCACTACTGCTGCCACAACGAACATCAAATGTATCACCACTGCTGCTACAACAATCATCATTTGTATCACCACTGCTGCTACAACAACCATTATCACCACCGCTGCTACAACAACCCTTTTTGTATCACTACCGCTGCCACAACAATTATCATATATATCAAATCCACTGCTCCAACAACCATCATAAATATCATAATACCCTTGTCATCATCATCTTATTCATCAACATCATCATTGTCGTAAAAATCACCATTATCATCAACAACACTACCATTATGATCATTTTTATTACCATGATAGTTATAATGACAATGATGAAGATCATCATCACTTTCATCATCATAATCACCACTACCAACATCATTTTCATCATCTCCATAATCCCCTGCATCGTCATCATCATCATCGACATTATCATAATCTCAATCCCTCCTTCAATACCATAACTGATACCATCATGAATATCAGATTCTATCTTATTCTCGTTCAACATCTTCATTACGATCATCTCTACTAATGTTTTAAGCCTCTGCATTATTCCCAGATGGGGCCTGTGCGAGATGGGCATCATCATCATCATCATCATCATCATCATCATCATCATCATCATCATCATCATCATCATCATCATCATCATCATTATTATCATCATAATTATCATCATCATCATCATCATCATCATCACCATCATCGTCATCATCATCATCATCATCATCATCATCATCATCACCATCATCGTCATCATCATAATTATCATCATTATCATCTTCAACATTACCATAATCATCAGTATTATTTATTCTTACATCACCACCACCACCATCATCATCATCATCATCATCATCATTACCTACTTTATATAACAGCTGAAGGAAGAGCTGGACTTCTGGGGTCTGCGCGAGGTGGACATTGAACCATGTTGCTGGAGCAGCTACAACCAGTCCATGCAGACTTTGACTTCCCTCAAACAGCTTGAGATTGACCGGAACCCGAGCTACATGCGACACACTGACGTCACGGATGATACGAGAAGGTCGTGTCACGTGACCAGACTGAAGTTGTGGAAGCTTCTAACTGACCCGTCCGACTCCAAGGCTGCTAAGGTAAACACAATCTCTGATGACCTGTCAATAAAACTTGTATGTTGCAATTTTCACGTGTATGTTTTATGTGCTTTGCGCGTCCTCTTCATCAAATCCAGACGCCTCAGCAAACTGCGTGATATGTCTAATGATCTCGGGCCTTTATCTCTCTTCTTCTTCATCTTTTGTTTTCAATGATAGCCTTCTTGAAGATATGTCTAATGATTAAGGTTCAGCGATCTCTTTATCTCTCTTCTTCTTCTTCTTTTGTTCTCAATGATAGCCTTCTTGAGGATATGTCTAATGATTAAGGTTCAGCGATCTCTTTATCTCTCTTCTTCTTCTTCTTTTGTTTTCAATGATAGCCTTCTTGAAGATCAGGAGAGCTAGCTCTACAGGCATGATTATTGGTAGGCTGGGACACTCTCTGAGAGCTCTACAGGCATGATTATTGGTAGGCTGGGACACTCTCTGAGAGCTCTACAGGCATGATTATTGGTAGGCTGGGACACTTAAACTTTAATTTTTTTTTCATAAAACAGCCTGGTATTTTCAAACAGTCTTCCTGAAGTCATGAATACTTAGGTAGTTGTTTCTACTAACAGTTTGATAGTTATGTGGCTTTTCTTTGCCAAAAGTTTGATAGTAGCACGGTTTTCTTCCCTAACTATCATATTCTATAGCAACAAGGTTTTCTTCACTTGCAGTTCTATAGCAACAAGTTTTTCTAACAATTTTATAGTAAAAAAGTTTTTCTTTACTAACAGTTCTATAGCCAAGTGGTTTTCTTCACTAACAGTTCTATAGTTAAGTGGTTTTATTTGTTTTTTTGTTTCCTCTAGGTGTACGCGTACATATCTCTTGTGTTTGTTCTTCTCGCCATCTTCTCATTTTGCGCCTCCACCCACGAACTGTTCGACGTGTCTGACAGCAGCGGCAACAAGTCCACCACTGGCCCGACTTCCGACCAGATCTTGAACTCCAATGCTAGTAGTGACGCCCACCTGGGCACTACAGAGGTGACACAAACAACAACACCACGTCAGTTCCAAGAGCAGTGGAGAGATTCGTTCTCTTCCAGAATGCACCCCGCATTGTTTTACATAGACATTATTTGTTTGGTCTTCTTCACCGTAGAGTATCTGGTCAAACTCGTGTGCGCTACGCCTCGGTGCCAGTTTGTCAAAAGCATAACGGCTGTTTTCGACCTTCTGGCAATTTTGCCTGACTATGTGGAGCTGATGCTTTTTTTTTTCTTCCCTCAACTGCTTGCCTCAGAGAATACGGCCATCATTGACTTTATGCCGTTCCTGCGTCTGATGCGAGCGTTCCGAATCTTTCGTTTGATTCGGCGAGTGCCAGGTCTGTGGATCATGATGTACACGCTGAGGGCGAGTTTTAAAGAGCTCTCGCTCATGCTCGTGTTTCTCCTGGTCGGGACGCTCCTGTTCGCCTCAGTGATCTTCTTCGTGGACGATCCCAAAGTCTTCACGTCCATCCCGCACGGGTTCTGGTGGGCTATCGTTACCATGACGACGGTTGGGTACGGCGATATGGCTCCGGTCACTGCCTGGGGTCAGATCGTCGGCTCGGTGACGGCCATCTGTGGAGTTCTGATCGTGGGCTTCACCATCCCGTCGCTCGTCAACAACTTCATCACCTACTACAACCATATCGAGTTTGTAGTCCAGAAGGAGAGGCTGCTGAAGATCCTAGCAGAGGAAGCCGATAGAGAACGCCGGGAAGGTTTGGGCTACCAGCACGTGAACTCTTTCCCCAAAAGTTCAGATGGCCGAAATGGAAGTCGAGTAGAACTGAAGGATGTCACGGCCACTGTAAGGTCGTCCGTTGAGATTTTAGGTGGATCTTCTTCACCCCCCAGAGGTCAGACAGCTCATAACTGTGTCGACGAGGAAAAGGGGAAAGGGGAGTTAATGGGGGAGGAAGGAGAGGGAGGGGATGAAGAATCGTCACGGTTAGTATCAACGTCAGTTTCTAGTCATGGAATTCCTTTGGTATCACTGAGATCTTTGTCCAGACAGAAAATCAACTTTGCCGAATGAAGAAGAAGAAGAAGAAGTGTTTTATGAGACTCGCACAGGAAATGCGTGGCCATTGGTGTCTTAATTTGTAAATACATATGAAAATGGAAATTGAAAATGATAATAATATTGTAAAGACTATGTACATGTGTTACAAAAAACGGGCCATTATGCGGAATCGATGAAATCTTTTATGACTTCGGTTCTCTGAATAATTAAAAAGCCTTTCTATGAAAGAGAAAGTGTGTGCATAGAATGGAGGGGGGGGGTAAGAGAGAACACATTATATCATTGTATATTGTTAAAGCGTTAGATTCTTTTATTGAACTAACAGTGCGGGCTACAAACTAATTAAAGCCAAAATTGGATGGATTGTTTATAGAGCTGTGAATGGATTAAAAATGTGATGTGTAAAGTGAAACTCAAATTCAATTTGTGTTGTCATATGTCATAAGTTTCGGAAGTAGTTCATGACAGATTCTTCCAAGTCAGTATTGCAACTTATTATGAAATTTCTGTGCAGTTTATTGGGACAAAGTTTGTGGCAGACATTTTCAATTCAGTATCGCAACTTAATATCAAGCTTATTATACAGTCCGTCGTGATATTTTAAATCTCACAAGAACGAAATTTAACTTGGACTTTTCTAGGCTAATGGAGTTATGATTATTCATTGCAAGTAAAACAAAATCGATTATATGAATATACAATGGAACCCCACAAGTAAGACCTTCAAAATTGTTGATAGAAACAGGTCTTATGAGAGGGGGGGTCTTTGTTTAGGGGTTAAATTACTATACCTATAAAAGCGGATGTCCTTCAAATTAAAAGTCTTATAAGGGGGGAGGTGTTTATTGAGGGATTCCCCTACAGTTCGATTTAAACAACTATTCATATTGTCCAGGCTCGAGCTACCTTGCCTTGAGATGCAGCCTATGTAAATTACATATAGACTGTCGCATGTTATTTATAATAACTTTTAAACAAACTATCAACTTGATCATTTTAAACGTATTAATATAGACTGTCGGATGTTATTTAGAATAACTTTTAAACAAAACATCAACTTGATCATTTTAAACGCATTACATATAGACTGTCGGATGTTATTTAGAATAACTTTTAAACAAACCATCAATTTGATCATTTTAAACGTATGTAAATAGCTTGATGAACTCGAGAAACAGGCCTATTCAATATTACTACCCTTTTTTTCTTTTCTTCTAGACCCGGTGTACTCCTCTCTCTCCTTCCAAATCTTTTTCTATTCTCTTTCTTTCTATCACTGATCGACTCTTTCTCTATCCCCTAACCCTAATCCTAATCCTAACCCTACCTCTCTGCCTGTTTATCTGTCTGTCTATCTATCACTTTCTCTGGCTCCATCTCTTAGTCTCCGTCTGCTTATCTGTCTCTTTCTCTCTCTCTCTCTCTCTCTCTCTCTCTCTCTCTCTCTCTATCTATCTATCTATCTATCTACCTCTAGCTCTCTCTCTTTTTCCATGTTCTTTTTTTTTTCTTTGAACTCTATTTCATATTCCAAGCATTCCTCTTATTCCTACGAGGCAGTCTTTCAAAATTATCTCATTGAAATAATATTTCTGCATTTATGTTCTATTGAGTCATTAAAATGAAATTTATTACATGTACTACATGTTTATTGTAAATATTCTACAGATAGTTTTCTTCTCTGCAAAACCACGGCGCTTTTTGTTATTCATTGTAAGGTAACTAACCTCTCAGTTTTAGTCTATGCCTTACTGTAAACATTCTATAGATAATCTATTTCACTACAAAACCTCCGTCGTACTAGCTATTTACTATAATGTAATAAACCTCATATAGATTTGTTCAGTACCTCACTGTAAACATCTTCATGTTGTGATTAAATAATGTTGTTGTTTTTTTTTAATTACCAACATGGCGTCGACTTTTTTCTGTTTTAACATTAGAGACGGTGCGCGCAGACGACGATAACATATGACGTAATAACACCTATAAGTAGCGTTTTTACAGGCGACGATTGGCTGGCGGGCCTCGCTAGCCCATCTGCCATCTTGGATTTCTTCTGCTATGGGCTTCGTCCACCTGAGCGGGCCTGTAGCGAATAAAATCTAATAATTTTTTACACAGACATACAGATACAAAATGGCTAGGAAACAACAAAATATTTTGTAGGCTATTGAAATTTTTTTTCTGGCATAGTTGATTAATGCAGAGAATTATCTCTTACTAAAATGCCTTTAATACAGTAAAGTCCGCTTATATCGATATTTGGACATATCGATTTTTTTGGCGATGACGGAATTTCTTCCTCTTTAACCTGACTGGACAAGTCATTTTGTGTCGACTTTTTCCCTCTCTTCTTTTCTTTTATCGATATGCTGACTACTTAATTTGGTAATAACTATAACAATGACGAAAATATTAAAAATAACAATAATAATGGTAATAATAAAAGTAATTGTAATATGGCAATTAAAATAATAATAATAATAATAATAATAATAATAATAATAATAATTTCTGTATTCATCCTCAAACAGGTAATTTACATACAGAAGTATGTTTAAAAAACAGAGAACTGTACACATAAATTTTGAAAATGCAAATGCGACTAACAAAAAGATGAAAATGAGTTTGTAGTCTAAATTCACAAACATATTTCACATTCAAAAGGTACATCACCGACTTTAAAATTTCAATTTTCAATATCTCAAGATAAGTGAAACAATAACCTCTTGTAGAAATGCCTTTCTTTATAAATAATATCAAAAGTAACGGGATTGATCTCTATTTACTTGCGTTAACAACCGACTGATATGGATTTATCTTTTATATGTTACTCTAATTTAAATGTTACTCTAAATTTTCTGACTTATTACGGTGCAAATGATTTCCTACGTCTTTCAGTTTTTGTTGCGATTGACAAAAGACGATGGCTGCGCACTGAAAAGGTGTAAATATCTAATATTTTTTGTTTTGGAAAATTTGTAATTAATTTTGTCTATATCGCTTACTAACAAGGCCGCCCCTGACTGCTGCCGACTCCGACGAATGCTTTGGTGTAGTCCCAGTGAATAAAGCATAGAGATTATACATGTTTACTTATTTCCTGATCACATTGATTACGAGGTATAGAGCACATTTCTTGTCGTCGTTCCCTCAACCAAACCCCACAGTTCACTTATTTCAGGTTTAGTTTTATTTCCAACTGGTATCATTGAAATGAAAAGTACCCCGGTAGGCCTAGTTTGGTGATCTGGCTCGTGGGACTGATTGTTCTATGTAGTTTACATTCCGTTGTCCCCCGGTTTCTTTGGCATGCTATAAGTCTAGACTTAGAAATGTCTGAAAGATTTGTCCTCAGTACATGTACACATTGATCTCTGTCTGTCGTAGAAGTATGTTTGAAAGATTTTAAATTAAAGGTATGAAATTTGCAGTGGAGAGAAGTAGGCTTTTTAGTGGAAATGCCCGAAATATCAGCCTTTAGTATGATTTGAACCTTCGACTTATAGATGCTTCGGCACCCACCGCCTTTCCACTTAGAGAAACATAGCTTATACCATGTCGCTACTACGCCCGAATCATACTAAAGGTTGACATTTCAGGCATTTCCACTAAAAAGCCTACTTCTCTCCGCTGCTAAGTTCATACCTTTAAAATCTTTCAATCATTTGATTGCGTAGTGACTGCCTCACCTATTTGTTCTTTAGACTTATGTACCATATAAAAAAAATTTTTTTGCCATCAAGCCTACTTATAAAAGGTTACAAATACGAGACATAATATGTTATGGATTCCTTTCTAGCACTACCAACTGATTCCATAAACTTATATATTTGAAGACACCATGGGAAAAAGACAGCAGTCACATTAAAAAATCAGTGAAATTTTTTTCTATTTAAGGTTACACGCAATTTCGTTTCTACCTTTATCAAGTTTGCTTTAAATTTATCCAAAACAATTTGCACTCAAAATAAACATGTGTTGGTCTTGTTTTACGATATCTAAAGTAACTTTGGCGGATTTTGAGTGCCAGGGTCATTTTGTGACTAGTGCCATTTTTCCCCTTCATTAGTGATTCCAACGATATCAAATTTAAATGTAATAATCGGGTTTGCCCAATAGACAAACATGTAAACTCTGTACCCCCACATGAAATGAGGCATGCATTTTCTAAATCAGGAATCACTATCCATTAGAAGAACCTTGATTGGTCAAAATTGAAACTTAACTTAACCCTCTCCACGCATAGAGGGTCCAAAAGTAGCCTAGTGTGTCATTTTTAATGTATAGGGAATGAGATTTCAACAAGAGTAGCGGAACTTTCCTGGTGTCTCTCCTCTATCTTATGAATAAAAATATTACTACCTTTTAAAATTTATGCTACAGATTTATTTTGAAGATAAACTTTTTATTTAGCTCTATAGTTTTTAAGTTCTAGATGTCAAATCGTTTATAAAAGTAAGAAACTTACCCTACAATGTATGTCTAGATTACAATAACCACTATAGTGTTTTGGAGTGCTGTCTTCTGGAAAAGGGACGTTACTCTTTTTTTTACCTCTAATCTCATTCCCTATTTTTAAAGTACAAAATGAGAAATTAATTCTGGAATTTCCTAAAAAATTATCTTCCGAATTGGTTTGCATGATTGGTTTGGCAAATAGTGATCAAACATTCTGATGACACAGTCACTGCTTTTGGTGCAATTTGAAGCCTTATACTATAGGGTACTTTTGCCATCCCACGCATTTTCAAGGGGATCCACCTTAATTATTCTCGACATGTGCAGATAGGAAATTTTATAGTTTTTTTTTCTTTAAACAAAACAGGATTACCAAGGTATGACATAGGAACAAATGATAAGAGGATAGGATTAATACAACAGTGCTTGCAGTTAAGACATTTACAGGAAGACTTTGAGTTAAATTTTTGTGGCAGGAACAGTTTTATTTCTTGCAAGTTTTGTCATGACCAAAAATTGTAATTAAGCTCATGCATAAAATCAAAGTATAATTTGTTCGCAAAATCATCTAGATATTACGGTAGTAAAAAAGAGGCTATTTTTCAAATTAACAAAATATCAATTGCACAATTTCAGCTATTCAGTTCTTTAAATTAATTATTCAGATAAAAACATCAACCAACATCAGAAAAGAGACAAAAAAGAAAAGCTTAAAAGGGTAGAATTGGTAAATTCAAGATTTTCTTGACCATAACAATAATTGATTTTAAAACCTGAATTGCAAAAAAACTAAAAACAAATAAAGTGTATCATAAAAAGCATTTCCTATTATACAGTTTTTAAAGTGTAACTAGTACAGATAATTGCGTTGGGTCTAAAAGGATATATAGCACTGCCATAATTCCCTTAGTTACACATTAACATCTGTTTGAAAAAGTTGTTAAAAGTCGCAGGACAATTTTTTTTTTCTAATTTTTCATTTTCACTTTTCTGCCTAACACAAAATTTGGAATTTTTCGTTGGCAAAAAATTGTCCTGGTACATAAAAACAAGTTTCAAACCATATGATGCTCTATAAAATGATGCATAGAAATACGGATGTATAAAAATTTATTCCTTGGTGATAATGGCATGAGAATGTGATGAATAAATGTCTCTCTATCAGGATAAATAAGCTGGATGTCTAAAATTTTAATTTGAAAAAATTAAAAGAACATTTCTCCCATTTTCCCTCTTTTTCACACTTGGAAGCCAAAGTATTTCACAGTTCAAAAACAAAAAAGCGCTACACAATGTGAAAATTATGACGCCCAACTCACTCCCCCTACTGGTCATGACAAACGTATGAGACACGTAAAATGGTCGTGACACACGTATGTGACACGTAAATTGGTCGTGACACACGTATGTGACACGTAAAATGGTCATGACACACGTATGTGACACGTAAACTGGCCGTGACACACGTATGTGACACGTTTAAACGTTGATCATAGACCTACACAATACACATCTACATTAAAAAATTAAACATTTTTTCACAAGTCTTAGCTGGTTTTATGCAGAGAGTGTCTAAACAAACTAGAACCATCGTCTAGTTTGTAATGCACAGAGCAAATTACAATAATTATGAAAATTATTTTTTGTTGTGTTATTTTTAGTGTTTTATATAATTTGTAAAGAAAAACCTAATTTGCCCTCCTTGCCAAAAGTGTTAAATATGCATTTTCCAACTTTTACG
>BMAT01012311.1:6434-17410 GCA_019649035.1 Elysia marginata
CATCATCATCATCATCATCATCATCATCATCATCATACCCGTTATTATTTACTATCCTTATCATTTAACTTTGTCACCATAATAAAATTTGGTTTTTCATTACCATCCATATCATTATCAGTCAACTAAATCTTTATCCTATTCCTCCTCCTCACCATCATCATCCCCATCATGATCATTATCATGAATCTTCACCATCATTTTCATTTAACAAAGTGATAAGAATAAAATTTGGTTCATCCCGTTTTTCACTATTCATTGCGACGCCCTGCCAACGAATCAATTCAAGAAGCCACATCTTTCTTACCATTGTAAATGAAACAAGAGCATGAAAGTATCGTTCTTGCCCGCAAGCAATTGACTTCAAAGAGGGAGTTACCAACGGGAAAGATAATTTACGCTCTAATCACACTGCCAATTCAGCCAGTGGGAAGTATCATCACCAAAATTAACTTCAACATCTATAACGACATGACAATCTTTTTTCAAATTTTCTCCAGCTTCCTCAGGACGCTGTTGACATAATCCCCCAGCATGTTTCCACCACTCACCAGCTCTACCCTATGCCCAACCACCCCATCCATTTACTGACGATCTTTCTCACACCACTACTTGCTGTTCCCCCAGACCTTGCAGGTCTCGGCGTCCGGATGTTTCTAAGCATCTACCAGACTGAATGGCACTGGGTAAACTGGTGGTGCCGCCTCTACTACATCACCGCGCGGACAACGAAACACGCGTCTTTCTACTGCCTGGTGGGCCTTACCGTGGAGCGGTTTATTGCTGTCTGGTTTCCGCTCAAGATGACTCAGTGGTGTACCATCAGGCGGGCATGTACGGTTATCTAATCTCGCAATCGTGATTTTTTAAGTTTAATATCTAACAACAGGTATATACTCTTGGTCCTGTGCTAAACGTGGTTAAAATGAAATCTTTATCATACGCCACTTCATACTCAAACTTTGGCCTTAGTTTTGTGATAACTCGAATGACCATCAGGCCATCCTGTAGGTTCATTATTCTGGTCTGGCTTGGCATTGCTTGGCCTTTTCAAATTTGCTGGCTCCCGACTACAGTTGAAATCTGATGAAAAAGTTGATCTAAAAAGTTTTGATTTAAAAGTCTAAAAGACTGGATAACCAACTATTCATTTCTGTAAAATTTTTAAATCAGGAAAAATGTTTAGCATTATTTTACTATTAGCTGTACTACTACACGTTAAAGCTTTATTTCTTATGATATCAGGAGTAGATGACGAATAGAAATTTACAAGTACCTATTTAGTGAAGTTTATTCGATATGTTTACAAGAAACAAAACAATATATAGTTAAATAGGGAGCAGTTTTGCATCTCTTATGTCTTTCAGTCAGACAGAAACCGCAGAGGTTAGGCACACTTTCAACCCCTTCCCCGCGCCCCTTTCTCGAGCTGCAGATGTGTTTTATGATTCAGAGATTGACGCCTCATTTTAGTTGAAAAGAGCAGAATACAGTAATTCATACTTTAAAGCTTTCTGTTTGTACCTGTAAACCTAAATCTTCTTAATACAAACTAACCATTAAGCCTTAATATGTGGTTTTAATGTAGCTAAGGAGGTTAAAATCTTTTTTTTTTTGCAGAATGATTTTAAAAATAAATATTTTAGTTACGCAATAAAAAAACATCGAAGAGTTTGGTATAAAAGAAGCAAACGCTTATATGGCTAAATGAATGAAACGTGAAGGAAATACATGTTACTCTCATTTTTTTAAATAAAAGGTAGGCCTATGCTTCTTTATTATTATTTTGGACTATCAAGTAAAGAAAGCATAGTATGAAATTGGTTAAACTTACCAAAATTCTTTTAAAGTTTTCGTTTGTCTTATTCTGTAACGATAGGATACTTACGTAGGGTTTTGGAAAGATGCCCTTTCAGGGAAAAGTTATCGTTCAATCTAACCTAACTGTGAGTAACTAGGTCTAACCAGATAAAGACCTCAAAAGGCCGAGTTTAAAATAGGTTATTACTTTTCATCACGGAATTTTTCAGTGAGAAGTTAAAAACAGCTAAGGGAGTAAAAGATCCATTAAAAAAAGTAAATGAAAAAGGCAATCATTTTGTCATTTAGTGGGAAACCCCGATAGTTTTAATCCCATCAGTCACAAAACAAAAAGTTAATGCAGCGAAACAAACGCAGATTAATTCATCTCGAAGCTTATGGCCATGGTTATTAAAATCGCATTTTATCAAAGCCTGGGTTTCTTCGAGATCCTTAGGCAACAAAATGCTTTCAAAACTCTCCATCAAGTGATAAAGTAAAACACACAAAACAAACGGACGTAAAATGATACTATCAACAACCGACGGTTTTTATACATTGTTTTCAGGTGAAGGCAAAGCTCGCCCTCATGTCAAGTTGTAGAAATAATTTCTGCGTCCTCGAATTATGACGTCAATGCGAGCTAAGAATCAAACTAAGGGATATTTCAAAGCTAGAGATCTGTCCACTGTTTTCCCCGCTGTCTTTTTTTCCTTGTGCCTTATTCTATTTCTTTTTCGCGTCTATGTCTTCGATTCTTATATCTTTCTGTCTGACGTTTTCATAATTTTCTGGTGCAAAGTTTTCATTCGCCTAATCTGTTTCTATAATCTCACTGACTCTCTCTCTCTCTATCTCTCTCTTTTTCTCTCTCTCGATGTTTCGTTGTGATCTGTCTTTCTTCCTGTCCATAATATTATATCAGTTCATTCCACCCCCTCCTTTCCCCCAATTCCATTTCTGTCTCTGTCTCTCTATCCCTCTACATTATAGCCTAATCGTACCTTATTTTAATGCGACACTGTGTTTCTCGCCGTCCGGTTGGGTAGGCGAGAGACACGGTGTCGCATAACAATAAGGTAGGACTAGGCTACAATGTATACAAAGCTCCTTATGCAAGTTGAGCACTGTATTTAAAGACATAAAAAACTTAGAATCCATCTACATACATACTATATACCTCCTTCCTCCCTTCTTTCATTCCAGTGATCAGTTTCTTCGCGATCCTGGTGATTCTGGTGAGCTCTGACTTGCACATGATCGAGACGCGACGCGTCAACCACAACCACAGATGCATCATTCGCTTCAAGTACAGGCCGTTCTGGCAGAAGTGAGTTATGGGCCTTTCACACGAGGCGTATACAGTCATGCCATACTAAATGCGAACGTTTTTTCTTGACTGCAGACTTCGAATTAAAAACTCTGGTCTTTGAAGCATCACGTTGCCAGCTTAAAGGTTTACACCATATGAAGTAGTTATTAAGAAAAACAAAAAAAAATATATCAAATTGCTACTTGGTGGTAAATTAGGGTTTACTGTACAGTTAAGGTTTTATTTTTGTCAAGCCTATTTTGACGATTTTGAGTAGCATTGGCAAGACAATTAACAAAGACAGTATTGGTAGGTCAGCGTCATTTTGGTCTATCTCTGAGATAGACCATTAAGTAAGAAGCTTATCATACAGTGGATATCCCATAGGTGCATCACTAAGTGAAAGCAAAAATTAATGGAATCACAGACGTTGAAACAGGAAACGACCATTATTGTAGTATGAGACCATCATGTAAAAAGCGTATCATACAGTCGATATCCCATAGGTGCAACGCTAAGTGAAAGCAAAAATTAATAGAATCACAGACGTTGAAACAGGAAACTACCATTATTGTTGTATGAGACCATTAAGTAAAAAGCGTATCATACAGTCGATATCCCATAGGTGCAACGCTAAGTGAAAGCAAAAATTAATGGAATCACAGGCGTTGAAACAGGAAACGACCATTATTGTTTTATGAATAACGCTATTGATGCGACGCCAGATTCAAACCCTCCACTCATTACAACAATGCAAGCTAATTTTTAATATTAGTGTGTTTTTTCAAGGAACCGAATTTAGCGTTGGGTATTCCCTATGATTTTCTAAAAATCTCTGACACACCCATTATTAATCTGTTCATTTTATCGATCTTCTCTTTTAAACTTTTATCGGATGAATTATTCAGGCCATCGCTTGTGTAGGAAATTTTTTACATGGTTGCTTTACTCGTAGGAACATAAGTATGTGCCCAATAGTTGGTTTGTCCACTCATTGGAATTTCTTATCTTGAGAGAACGTGAAAAACGACTGTCTTCCAGGTAAACACAATGGCCATTTCTTTCTATTAACCTATCGTTTATGCAAAACATGTACTTAAATATAAAAGACGGAGACATTGTTCGGTGGTACGCAGCAAAACGTACGTTTGTAAAGACTCTACAGCCACAAAGATATAAAAACAAGAATAAGATCTATCTTAATAGAAACAAGTGTGTTCCATAGTTTTAATAATCTCAAGATCGTGAGATATCATTTATTTTAGATCTAATTCAATTTGATAATCGAGATGAGAAAGATGAGACTGCATCTCTGAGTTAGCTTTGTTCTTGTTAGACTCTACTTTCGCTATTCCACCCATCAGGTCTCTAGCAGTCTCTAGCAGTCTTTAGCAGTCTAGCAATGTCAGTGTGTTTGTGTTGTGACAACTGTAAGTAGGACGCTACACGTTTTAAATATAACCTCTATTTATAAAAATAAGCCTCTATTTATGAAAAATAACCTCTATGTATGAAAAAAAAACTTCTATGTATGAAAATAGCATTTATGTATGCAATACGTTAAGAAGATAAACATCGCAATTATTATTTTAAATTAATTATGTATAGTCTTTATAAAACCAAGGCCAAAAGGCAAAAAAACGACGTATCTATGTTGCATAATTTTGCTCCTTCGTTCTTTAAATGAACATAACATTTATTCGTTGCTGTTTTTGGAGCTAGTAGCTAAAGAAAGAATAAAGCTACAGCCCATTTTTTGAAAAATTGAGAAATGTAATATGCACTGTATAATTGCAACTTGATGAGTGTCCACTGGCCTTAATTTCAATTCAATTGATCTACTGGTTGCCCGGAAATCTTCTACGACTTATACTTTCAAGCCCAGATTAAAAGATTATTTTAAAGGTATGTATTTAGCGGTGGAAAGAAGTACGTAAGCTTTCAATGAAAATGACCGAAGCGTGTTTGTCTTTTATAGGATTCGAACCCGCGACTTATTGAGGCTATAAAAATCAACGCCATGTCACTCAAACAAACAAAAGTTGTAACTCATCGCCAATTCCTCAAGCTGAATGACAAGCTAAGCTTTCCCTTTTGATAAATTAATAGAAATCATCGCTGTATTCTCGAACTATAAAACTACCTGGAGTCAACTTTAATTTATTGCTAATTCCATAATTTAAACGTTAAAAACTGTTTAAGGTTTCAAAGTAGCTGTATGGCATCGTGGTCTAGTGGTAGATGCTCGGCTCTCAGAGCGAGAGGTCCGGGTTTGAGTTCTGCTTTTGGTAGGTCGACGTTTAGTCTTTGAGAAAAGCTATGTACACACATTTCATCGCTTCACTCATGCGTTAAAGGAGTACCCGACCATCGGCAGTGAAAAATTCTCTTAGTGTTTTAGAGTGATGCGTTTTATTTGGTGCTTCTCTGTGAGTCCATAAGGCAAGTTGGTTTGTAACGGCCTTTCGGGGAACCCATGTAAAGCGCTTAGATAGAGCATATAAGTGGATTAGGCGCGGTATGAAAATGTTCATTTTTATTTTCTATCTGTTCTAATTTGCAGCACGTACGAGAAGTACATCCAGCTGACGTTTTTCCAGACGGTGCCCATGTTGACCATCATTACTCTGAATATCCTCATCGCGTTACGCTTGCGGCACCAGCGGAAACTCCAGAAGGAGATGTCAGACCAGAAGTCCAAGGATAAAGATAAGCAACAGAGACAGGTGATTGATTGATAACCCAACCGGTGTCCAGTTATCGATAAAACGGGCTGTAAACCGCGACTTGCTATTATTGGTCATGAAAAATTGAATGATAATAATTATAATATTTTTGATAACGCGTATATTAATCATGCTCTATATGCTGTTCACAACCCCACCCTTCTCTCTCTCTGTCTCCTACCATGCCTCTCACAACCCCTAACAAACTCCTCTCAGTTCCACAACTTCAAACTGGCAGCTTTTCATGTTTTAAAGTCTATTTTCACTTCCTTGAATTGAAAAATTAGGTCTTGTAATGTAACACTTTCAGTAATTGACTTTTCAATGATTTTGCCTTTCACAGATATTTAGGAACAGTATTCTGCATGGCACGTCCCAAATAGGAAGAAGACATTTAACTGGCACTTTCAATAGTGTTGTATTATCACACTATCTACATGTATTACCAGTCTAGTAAAAAGAAGAATGTTTCGAAGATATGATGGCACGGAATCATTCAGACTTTAAAAACGGACCAAGCACTTTGATAGATTCGTTTGGAAGTCTTACTTTAGCCTCTCTTGAGCGGAGGATGAGAAAAGAGATTGACAACAACAATATTCAAATTCGAGATAAAAATAAAAAAGAAAAATTAAATTATAATACATGCCCACTGTAAGAGTAACCCCTAACAACCAATCGAGTCATATATAATGCAATAAATAAGAAAAGCGCAGGGAAAACTAGCTTAGACCAGTTAGACTCGAGTCTGCTTTGCCTACACTGGGACCGTAGGACTCGAGGCTGGACTCGAGTTGGGCCCAGGCTTACTGGTGATCCGTTTTTTTTATTTCTGATAGTGCATTGAGCAGAACGGGATTTTTGACACGAATGAGAGGCTTTGTCATGTCACCCATCTATATCAACACCTTTGTCTCTCTGTCTACCGAATAAAGTGATACGCTTGAATGCTAGCTGTTCCTCTGTGGGTTCGGAAGATAACTTGATTTGTAAACGCCTGAAAAGCGGTTAGAATATTTTAGTGGAGTAGGTGCTATGTAAAGTCATGAGGCTGCCTTCGGCGGTGGAGGACTCTAATCATATTTATTATTGTTTTTTATTAAACAGATTATTTAATTTTGTTTACTACGAATAAATCTTGTATACAGATTGACAAGAGGCTGGTTGCTGCCATGGCGTGTTTCTCCCTGTTCGTGCTACCTCAGATAATCTTCGTCTCTCTCCTTGTCTCCTCCCTAGATCGACAGGATGCTAGGTGCTGCCACCGTGTGTTTCTCCCTGTTCGTGCTACCTTAGATAATCTTTGTCTCTCTCCTTGTCTCCTCCCTAGATCGACAGGATGCTGGTTGCTGCCACGTGTTGTTTCTCCCTGTTCGTGCTACCTCAGATCATCTTTGAGTACACGGAGCGGACCTGGGTAATCGGCAGTCTGGGACAGGACTTTATCCGTGAGCGGGCCCGTCATGTGCTGGTCTTGACCTGTAACACGCTCAACATCTTCAACCACGCCGTAAACTTTATCCTTTACGTTCTTGTAGCTCAAAAGTTCCGGTGAGTTCCACTTTGTATAGCTTTTGCAACGCAATGTAAGTTATGTAGGACGGGGTAGATGCCTGTGACATAAAATTTATCTCACACGCGATCGTGATTAATTCATCTATCTTCTATCGTCTGTGTCAATCAATAACTAGGACTTAAAAATGATTTGCGATGAGACGAGTGTCAGACGGCGTGAAGGTAGCCCCTGTTGCGTTATTTGCGGCGAAATACTTTTGTGTTATTAAGTCTAAAAAATTTTTACTGCCCATCGCGCAGCTACGATCTGACATAGTGGTCAGAATCCATACCAGAGAACTTGCTTCAAACATGTGTAGCTGAAAATCTCAACGCCCTTTCTCCGTGTTCGAGGAAACTGTATGTAACTCATGAAAGATGAAAATGAAAATTAGCAGAAAAAAAAACAGTGTCTTCGATATGAACCAAAGCTTTATTAGTATTATTAATCAAGCAAAAGAGGTTTTTTGTGTAATAATACACTCCCAAAGATTTCAAGATGAAGTTCTACAGAGATAAAGTTATTCCCCTTACATGATCATAGCCTTGTCACCATAACAGAGGAATACTTTTTTAGTTAAAATCCATAAAAACTGCTATACGTCTGTCCATACGAACACACAATTTTTAAATTCTTACTCACTCTTGCTAAGCGACCATGCCAAGACAATTTAGCATTAGGGCTATTTTATTTATATGTCGAACGAGAGAGTGCATAGTAGAGATATTTATCTAAATGACTAGCAGCGGTACACAGCGCACGGAAACAAAGACATTTTCATTTTTATACATGTACGCCTATAATGGACTAGTCGCGTTACCTAGCACATACACACATTCCGACATTTTATTTTTGTATTCACAATTTGGGAACGAAATTCGAGCGCAAATTACCGTTCCTGTTGGCAATTCCTACCGTTCCTGCTGTTCCCTCTTTGAACTTGAAGTCAATTGCTTGCAGGCAAGAACGATAACTCTGTGCTCTATTCTCATTCCCAATAGGCTAAACGCGGTACAGAGCGTAGCTAGGGAAAAATAAAATCCTAATGGCATTACTACAACAGAGACGGTAAAAGCAGTGAAAAATCAGTGCGATAATCAGAATGAATATTATCTCTTGAGCAGATTTATAGAACAGTGGGATATATTTAATTATTTGACTTAAACAAACTGTTTATTTCTACTTTCTGTAGTACGTTTCACACACCCCACAATGTCTGTTTTGACCCTCTATTCGCCCCACTTCTTTTTTCCTTCTCCCTTTACCCTCCTCTAAACTCTTGTTAAAACTCTTTCTCGCCTCCCCCGAATAAAGTTCTATAACCTCACAAAATTTTATCCCGTTCTCTTTCTCTGTCTCTCTATCTCTTTCTCTCTCGTGGTTTTTCTTCATCAAGATCAAGACTTAAGCCTAGATCTAGTTCTCGACTCTAGATTATGTTTAAACGGGATTAAATGTCCTCATTGAATCTTGTAGGCCATTTCAAATGAAGTCTAGATCTAGAAATATTTTTTTCTTAGTTTTCAACTTCTGAGATCTACTTAGAAACAAATTTTATTCATAGAATCTGCTTCGGTTCGAATTTAGACTGTGCACTGTTTTGGTAATCATAAAAAAACTAATTCCCCTAGCACCAGCGGAGCGCGTAGCGTTGTTAAGTGAACGCACTTGGATGTGTTCAAGTAAGATCCATCATGGGCTAATCTAGACCTAAATTTGGCTAGATTTTGAATTTTGTCCTAAATTTAAAAGTAAAATTGTATTTAAAAATCACAAAGTAGCATAAAACACTCCCGAGCATGCTTATCTAGAATCTTTGAGCCAAAATTCAGCTAACTTGAAGGCCTGTGTTTTTTTAAGTATCATAGCTGAAACTATAAACACACATCCACAAAGACATTTCATTTTTGTATAATAGATTCGGTAAAAATTATTATCTTGCACTTTTTATTACAACCTGGCTCAGGTAGGAATAATGCACCCACAGCAGTTTCGTATTAGAGTCCTTGATAAAGATAATGTTTTTTTTTTTTAAAATATAACAATATCATTTTTAGAGCCCTTCCATTTCACGATTTCAATCAATTTTCTTTTTCTAGCTTAATGGATGAAGGATGAGACCAATCCATATTGTTATGTTACCTTGACGGTTTAATGTTTTTTTTCAAGTTTCGGACAGGAACAAACGTTCGGAGACGGCATGATCAGATAATAGTGATAATTTTGTGGACCCTGTAGATAATTACGCCAATAATAATAATAATAATAATAATAATAATAATAATAATAGTAATAATAATAATAATAACCAACAATAATATTAATAATGAACGTATCTTAAAGAGGCGTTGTTAAACTAGGTGGTAAAGGGCTTTACTTTAGACAATGCCACAAGCTACTTCATTCGTACAGAACAGGACTGATTACATAATTATGTATTTATTTTTCATTCACAAGTTTTATTCATTTTGTCATGTAGTCTTCATTCTACATTGCTCCAAATTTTCCTCAGGGCTGAAATAATTCGACTGTTTACCTGTGGGCGATACTCCTCAATTCGACAAAAAGCGACTTCGATTACGAAGACATAGACAACAGAAGTCGATACCACCTTTTCGCCAGCTGGAAAAACAGAAAACTAATTTTACTAGTTGACGTTCATTCCATCGTTTTTTCCTCGAGAATACTCCAAATGGATTTTTGTCTAGTAACTTGGTTAATAAAGACGAGACCTATGTCTTTTTTTTAACCAACGCTCATAATTGAGTATGGAACTAAATTTACTTTTTATTTGATAACTGTAATTAAAAGTAAATCGCAGCAAAATTATCAACTTTTTTGTTGTTTTTTTTTGTGTTAATCTTATCATCTATTATTATCATAAACATTGAAACAATGCCTACGATATTTTGTTTCATAAGTTCACATAAATAAAACTCAGTGTGAGTTATATGAGTGGATGAATTTAATTTATACAGATTTGTCTCGCTTTCTGACCAAATGAGTCGTAAGTCGAAAGGCTTAGATTGTAGAGGCTTTTAAAGTTTATTGGATGTTAAGAAGTCATTTTTGTATTTGTGATAATGACTCTATAAGGATTTATAAACAGTTTCTACACCTAAATAATGTTCAAATTTCACGGTGCATGTGTTTTATTTAACTGGTATTGTTTTTAAGGCCCTAATACCTTTATAGTTGTCTAAACTTTAAATGCTGTTTTCTCCCCTTTCTGAAATTTCACAAGTCCTAACCCTGCCGAATTAAAACGGCTATAACTTCATGTAGCATCATAGAGCTTTTCTGTTTGTCGAATTTGAAAGCGGGAAAATAAGCTTTTCTGTGATACCAGTATCTGACTACCTTCCAATTTCTACTTAAGACTCATTCGGACTGGTTGTAAGACATTTCAAGGCCATTGGTTCAATTGTTCATGCCAATACATACTTACTATAGAACGTGGTATCAATCAAACTTCAGAATTCCTTCATCATACTTAATATTTGTTGATTTTTTTTCTCACAGATTTCTCAAAAGAAAAAAAAAATCATCTAATGCTGATACTCTTGTTATAATTTAAAGGTTG
>BMAT01012311.1:72254-94898 GCA_019649035.1 Elysia marginata
ACATATCAAGGAAACCCACTTCGTTTTAAACCGTACAATGACATATCAAGGAAACCCACTTCGTTTCAAACCGTACAGTAACATATCAAGGAAACCTACTTCCTGTTAAAAGTTATTATGACTCATCATGGAAACATACTTCTTGTTAAAAGCTACAAATACAGATCAAGGGAATCCACTTTCGTCTTCAAAGTTACAAAAGCACGTGGAGTAAACCCACTTCGTGTTAAAAGTTTCAATAACACCTGAAGGAAACCTGCTTCCTTTTAAAAAAACTACAATAACACATCAAGGAAACCGGCTTCCTGTTAAAAGTCATAATGACACATCAGGGAAGCACACTTCCTGTTAAAAGTTACAGTGACACATCGAGGATACCTACTTTCTGTTAAAAGTTACAAAAACACGTTGAGAAAACCTACTTCCTGTTAAAAGTTATCATAAGACATAAAGGAAACCCATTTCGCATAAAAATATACAATTTCACATCAAGGAAACCCACTTCCTGTTAAAAGTTACAATAACACATTAAGGAAACTTACTTCGTGATAAAAGTTACAATAACACTTCAAGGAAACCTACTTCCCGTTAAAAGTTACTATTACACATCAAGGAAACCTACTTCCTGTTAAAAGTTACTATTACACACCAAGGAGACCCACTCCGTGTTAAAAGTTCCAACAGCACCTAAAGGAAACCTAGTTCCTTTGAAGATTTTATTTTCTATCCGATTTTCCTTACTATTATTCCCTTTTTTTAACAGTTTCCGATCCTCCACCTCATCTATGTCTACATCGGAACTGGCCTTTTTTGTGTTGTAAGTATCGCCGTCGCTTTTTCCAATCTGGTCACAGTTCCAATCTAACCGCATTTTCTACGGGTACATTCTTAGTTCGCTGATAATAATGCTCGTCTTCATGAGTAAGGAGACGATAAAATAAATACTAATTACTTTTCAAATGCAATCTTTTGTGTGTGTGTGTTTTACCTTTGCTTCACATGAAACCAAGGCAATGCAATTACAAATAAACATTCTAATCTAAGTCGTCCAGATTAGCGAACTTAGAATTAGGCAGGGCTGGCAGCAGTAAAACAAAATTGTTCGATCTCTCAGAGACATTTTTAATTAAAAACGGCGCAGGGTTGCCCACGTTGCTCTAGGCACAGCTTGACTTTAATATCAAATGGCCAAGCTGATCATTAAAAAAGCAAAACAAAACAAACTCTTATAGCTTTTTGTTAAGCTGTTCCTTTTGTTTTGTAAACCAGTATGACATTTGTGTTGTTGAGATTCACCCAAGTCCAATAAGCATAGGCCAACCGTGATATTTGTATTTTACTGTATGTGAATCAGTTGGAACTGCTTCGGTGACTTATGCTATGGTTTAGCTCTTCAAAATAGCTTCTACACTAGCGAAAGGATGAATAGCAATTATTTTAGACGCACAATACCAGTCCCGTTGGTTGGACACTAATTTGTACGTCAACCCAATCCAGGCATAGAATCAATCCTACGCTACGTCATTATCTTTCATGCTTAGAGCAGGAGTAACGTTTCACCTACTAGTAGATGACGAATTACAGGTTTCCGTTTGTTAGGTTTTGTTTGTTGTTGTTGCTAGTGTGATTACTGTTTCTTTTAGATTTAAGTCTACTCGCCAGGTCTCTGATCCTCATTCAAAAACAGATATTGCATAACTGTGACTATATTGACCCCGTGGGAGGGAGAGTCACTGAAATCGTTTAGGGTATTCGACATCACCTGTGCAGGGTTTAAGCCGCTTTTCTCTTTGTTTTATTCAACTATCAGCCAGGAGCAACAAACTATTCCACATTAAATGCAATTCATAAAGATACAGAAGGTCTTTCTTACCAGCATTGATCAGACAGCTTTCAATAACTTTATAGCTTTCTTTAAGTATTAAGTCGTATACTTATATTACTGCTTGTTCAAACTTTTTGCAATGTATGTTGCGACCATTTTTGTTCTTTTGTCACTGAACTGTTATGTTATGTAAGTAAATATACAAGTCTACGTGCGTGGTTGCTATTCTATTAATTAGTATGCTTGCAACTTTGGAACCCATTGATATGCCAATTTTGAACAATGAAGCCTCTGTTCTCTTACCTTGTCTTACAGTATATCATCATGGACACACAGATGCTAATGGATGGTAAGGCTATAAGTCTTACACCAGATATGTATATCTTCGGCGCCATCAACCTCTACCTTGACATTGTGCAACTCTTTCTGTACATCCTAGAATTACTCCACAAGGATAATTGACCATGATAAGAGTAATGGGTACCTGCATTTTCTCTAACCTCTATTTTATGTACTAAACTGACACGCCCACAGGAAATTATCGCCAGTGGCAATGTCAGTTCGTGCTTAGTCCGTCTGCATGATAGAATGTAACCACATCGCTCTTCTCAGGTAATTATGTGCCAGCGACTTCCGATTTCTAGAAAATATTTGTCGATCACCCATCACATAGTTTCTAGCTAAATTCAGTAAATATTTAGAAGATTGATACATAGAGTGTATGTTTTTTATGATCTCCTGCCAATGAAAGTGTTAAAAACTTATGTGTAATTTGTGAAGCATCGCTTACGCTAAAGAGTAAAATGCGCAGGGTAAAGACACGCGCCATTTGCCGATTTAGCAGACTGGTATTTTTTGCCAAAAAAAATGAGAAAATGAATTTAAGTGATTGCCTATTGCGTGTGTTTGTGTCAAGAAAAATTAGAAACTGCTGATACTAAAATCATACCTTCCGGCACTTCAAAAAAATAAAAAAAGAAAGAGAATTATTCCTAATTTTTGTCTAGGTCCTAGTTGGACAATATTTGTACGTATAAGAGTTTAATGTAAACATGGCGAGTGTCTCTGAAGTCATCTCGAGGGTTATTTTTTTTTCTAAACCAGCTCCTGATGTTTTGTTTAATTGGCGTAACTCACTTAAAACCATAAAGAGAGGGAGGGATGAAGCATACTTTCCTATTTTTGTCAAACGTCGTTCAAAATGATAATGCTACTCATCAAATAAGAAAAGGAATGCTGAGTAACAATGTCAGAAATGATTCAATAATGTCTTCCAGCTTAAATGAATCCCATTTTATAAATAGTTTTAGTAGACATTGTTGTATTGCGTACAATTTTTTTTGGAAATAAACCGCAAAGCCCATCCGTGTGCATAAACATCAGGTGTAGACCTGTGCGTGTTATTTTCTCCTTTTATTAAGTTTATTCAGTGTTTCCTTACCGCATTGGTTGTGAATGCATTCAAAAGCAATACGTTTGACGCGGTGCTGTTTGTCGGTGTTTCAATATGGCAGACCAAATAATATTTAAAAAAAAATAATATTAATAGTTATTAATAACGTCAATGAAAAAATGTTTTTGTAATGTTTATCGTTATTTAACGGTACTATAAAATGTTGATTACTTTCTTGGCTTCAAGTTACTACAGTTTTAAAACGGTAGCAATTGCCTGCCCATGCGTATGAATTTGTTTATTTTCAGAAATTGGCCTGTTCCGGATTTATTTAACTAATATTACAGTTTGCTATCCACTAGAATCTGAGATCATTTAAAAGAACCACGTTCCACCCTCTCCCAAAGTCGGTGCAATTCAGAGCGCCTATAATTATCTTCAATTCAGTGACATAATTATTTTTCATTTCTTATGTTTAAGTGACGGTGTTTCTAAAATTAAAGCATCTTGTTTTTTTTTATTATCTGTCACTCTGTTATAATGCACTTCTTACACAGCGATTCACCCCTATACTGATTAACCAACTGTACAGACAATTAGACCTTCTACAACTAAGCCGTCAGCGGAAAAGCTCAGAGGTCTCTAGCTAAAAACAAATTGTTGGCTAGTTTGTTTCTCAATTATAGATAACAGAAATCCAAAGCTGTTAGATATAATAAGATGAATAAAACTGTAACTACATTACTACTACTACTACTACTACTACTACTACTACTACTACTACTACTACTACTACTACTACTACTACTACTACTGCTACTACTACTACTACTACTACTAACACTACTACTACCATTACTACTACTACTACTACTATTACTGCTGCTACTGCCGCAGCTGTTACCAATGCTACTTCTAATATTATTACTAGTACAGCTACTACTTCTGTTGCTGATATAACTTACTACCAATATTATTAAAACTGGTTCTGTTGATACTGCTACTATAGCAAAACAAAAACTCCAACAACAGCATAAAACAGTGTAGATCCTTGATGACTTCCTTCCGGTGATAACCTGCAATTACAATTGCTTGAAGAAATGCGTTTGCGCCTAATTGTTCTATTAACGCCTGCATCAACAAAGGATGATGGTGATGCGTTTTCTTTCATAAATGAAGACTTAAGCCAGGCATGGTTAAGCTTTTAAAAACCTTGGGTCTCAAATTTACTAATAGGGATGACTGTCTGTTTAAAACCAAAATTAGTACACCAATGATGACATCTCTCTCTCTCTCTCTCTTTCTTTCTTTCTCTCACTCTGTATATAAATGGACCCGTGCTTATACTTCCTCCTTTTCAAAGTTACCCTATCTCTATCTCTCTCTTCCCCATCTCTCTCTTTCGCTCTCCCTCCCTGTCTCTTTCTTTCGATCTCTCTTTCGTTCTCCCTCCCTGTCTATTTCTTTCGATCTCTCTCTTTCGTTCTCCCCCCCTCTCTCTTTTTATATCTCTTCATTTCGCTTCACCGTCTCTCCTTCTCTCTTTTTCTATCTCTCTGCTTCGCCCCCCCCCCCACTCTCTTCCTCTCTCTTTTTCTATCTCTAGGTTTCTCTACTCCTCACCCTTGTCTCTCTCCCTCGCTTAATAAGAGTTGTAATGAACTCTAATATAGTCAATTACATCGACACACATAATGGCAAAGGACAAACGTTTTTGTTTTATTTTTAGGGGAATGAGATTAGAAACGCGAATTATCGTTCCTGTTTGCAAACTCCCTCTTTGAAGTCAATTGCTTGCGGGCAAGAACGATAATTTTGTGCTCTATTCTCATTCCCACTTAGTAGCATTGACATAAGACAATACATTGTATTGAACCGATATGAAATATTTATTCATGATTTGATGTAAATGGAAGACATTAGTTTACAAGAGGAACGCAAAGATAAGCTTAGATATTCAACTAAGAGTTTTTCTTAAACATTTACTGAAAGGTTTAAATTATTTTCTATATTTAACCTTAGGCGGTTTTTACACAGACTAAGAATTGTCACCCAGGCCTTGCCTCTTAGATTAAGCTCAGTTTAAACTAATTTAAAAATAACCAGACTCACGAGCATCCGAAATACAGAACTTGAAATTGAAAAAAAAATTGAAAAAAAAGAAAACAATTAGGGCAGTAGGAAATCTAAAATCCTGGGTGATTTTTGTACGCACTAGATCTTAAATCGGATGTGATAGTACATAGACTAGTAATTTTTGTAAATATTTTACATTCTGTAATGCATGGCTGGCTTTTTAATGCTTGACTGTTCATATGTAAAAAAAAAAAAAACAACCAAAAAACAAGGTCAGATCAATTTGTTAACCAACAACTATTACAAAAGCATTTTCCACTTTTATGAGATTACAAAGTCTAGAAAGAAGAACATTGTGAAGATATTTACAAAATAAGGATGGGCATATAAAAATATTCATATCTGGATAACAAAAAATTGGAGTATATTTAGCAAAGCAGGTAAAGAATATTAAAAAAAAAAGAAAATAAACAATTTGTTTAGTTAAAATTAAGCAAAGGTATTGAAACAATTGAAACATTAAAAAAAAAGACTTTTTTTATCTAAAAACATTTAGAAAGAGTAATATTCTAACATATGATTGAAAGATTTTAAAGGTATGAATCAGCAGTGCAGAGGAGTAGGGCTTTTTAAGTGGAAATGCCCAAAATGTCTGCCGTTAGTATGACTCGAACCTTCGACTCTAATATTTTAAAGAGTCTTACTTCTAGTACTATTACACGCGAGTTTCAGTCCAATTTAGAAAACAAAACTAAGTATTACATTTTGTAAATGAACGCCGCTGTAACCTGGTTATAATTTGGAAAAAGGGTCGACAAAATGGCAGAAAACATTGAAAAGAAAAGCTAAAACGGCATATTTAGACAGATTTATTTACACCTCATGGTTATGTCTCAAGTCCGTAAAGGGAGAGGGGTTGAACCGGTAGTGGAAAAATATATGTTTTTGGGAAAAAAACGTTATGTAAAGGGTCTTTTTTAATACACTTTAAAAAGAAAAGCGTATATAAATTACCATAAACTATAGATAATTTTATGACATTTTTTCATAGATTAGAAAAACATATAGTTCAAAACAGCAACGCATATGAAAGTAACAATTGCACACATCTAACCAGTCAAAATGAGTCTTGAGTCAAAATAGAAAGGTAAACAGGTATTGAATTCAAAGAAAAGCCTGTTTTCTCTACTTTCGAATACGACAAACGGAAAAGTTCTATCCTGCTTCTTAATGAAGTTATATCCGTTTGAAGTTGGCAGGGTTGAGTCTTTCGAAATTTGAGGAAAAAAAGGAGAAAATTGCATTTAAAGTTTATAGATTTATCAACCATACTAACTATAATTAAAAACATGAAAAAATCATAATGAATTAGGAACGGAAATTGTTTAGAAATTATTTTAGCTTCGACATTTAAAGTTAAAATTTTTTTGACTTCTGAAAACCCATTAAGCTTTAAAAGCCTATATCTCCAAACTAAGCCATTCGACTTAAAAATTATTTGGACACAATACAAGTAAAGTATGTTTACCAAACCTGGGTTTGAGTAAGACACGAAGTAAAACCACATGTAGTATTGTAGCTGGGCAAAGTCGACACTTTCGAAGAGAGAAATGATAAGCGTACACGACACAGTAGATCATAACATAACATATAATTATGAGAAAGAAAATATATGTTACAATCAGACGTGTACTTACATGCTCCATTTTAAGATTTTTTTTTGTTATTTTTAAATTTAGTCATAAATTTTGGGTTGGTATTTACTTGTAAAACGCGCTTGTAGTTTCATCACAAAAACATTGTTTAAATCATTTTTTTCCTGAAAGGTGACTAAATATACTACTTTGGAAAAACTAAAACTCGAGAAAAAGTAATTGAGCATAAAATAATTCATCTTAAAAACCACAAGTCGCAAGACCCAGATTTGTTCAAGTTTCGACCCAAATGCCTGAGGTGTCTTTTAAACAAGCAGTTTCATAATTTAAATGATCATTTAATAGATCTATATATTCTCAAAGATTTCATTTAAAAAATTAACTGAGGAGAAGGGAAAGGGGATATGCAAGCTTTTAAAAAAATCATATTTAGATGGCTTCGTATAAGAATTTGATATAGCTACTATCGATTCCCAACCAGAACGCACATTGCAACTGCCTTGAGTAAGGAATTTATCCACATTTTCCTCAGTCCACCCACCTGTAAAATGGGTACTGACTGAAGGCAGTGCATGAACTTTGTGAAATGTTAGTATTTAAGTGCCTAACCGGCAACCGCACTGTAATGTTCTGAAATATGAGTTGAATTTGCTCTGGTGTGTATAGGCCTACTGGAGTACATAATGTAAAGTCATGAAACTGCCTTCGGCGGTGGAGGGCTGTGAATTTATTTTTTTTTAATTTACTTTTGGGCGGATGGGATATATCTACGCCAGATTGGCTCTTTTGAGCCGCTTTTTTAACCTCAAGACATATGTTGGTCTTCTGTTCTTTTAGAAGCAAGATATGGGTACTAATAGTTATTTTCAGCCTAGTAAAAACATGTCTGCAAGAAATGTATAAATTTTTAACGTAGGCAACGCCAGAACAAAGCCCAAAAAATTCCTAAACATAAATAGTAGCTGTCTGTGATTTTTCTCCACGGTTTTCGTATCCTATTTTCATTGCTTCAATAAGTTTTTATCTCCATTGAAGCCAGTTTTTTCAAGAATGGCCTAAATCGAAGCAAATAATAC
This sequence comes from Elysia marginata, assembly GCA_019649035.1. Classification (NCBI taxonomy): domain Eukaryota; kingdom Metazoa; phylum Mollusca; class Gastropoda; family Plakobranchidae; genus Elysia; species Elysia marginata. The sequence continues at coordinate 80,280 of BMAT01012311.1, forward strand.
TCAGAACAGTAAACATTACTAAACATGGAATATCGGTTTAAAATAATTCGAAATCAAAATTTTATACTTATAGCATTTTTAACTTGCCTGAACTTTTTTTTTTCAAAACTCATAAAGTTGGATGAATCTACTTCTTGTAGGAAGTCATCAAATTTTTTCAGATAAATTGATTTGTGTGACTTAGATGAAAGATTATCTACCTTTACATTAACAACAGCATCGCAAGAAACAAGATTACTTAACTTGAAGCTTGATAAAACCTAGAGAGAGACAAAAGCTTATTGCTTGACGCTACCAAAGTAGCGATTCCTTAACTTGCTAATATAGTACAAGATATGAAAGAAAAACAACTTAATAAGAGCTTCGAAAAAAACAAACTTTGACATTTTGAGTTCTCCTGCACGGTTGGTGGTACTCCTAATGTTATAATTATTATTTAGTCCCGTCTTTGGGTCGAGTTTTATCAGAATTTTAAATTATCCAATAGCTTTGCTTTTGCCGTGGTCTTAGCTTCTGAAGTTCTTATTCAATATTCACTTCACGTTAGTATATTAAGCTGGAATCGAACCTACCCGCTGTGACACAGAAATTTGATCCACACCCGTAATACACTAGTAAAACCTACACCCCGTAACTTCCAACACTGGAGCCGTATCCACTGCTGTTGATCTCTAGTCTCGGCATGGCCATTGTCTGCGCGGGGGACTCGAACCCACGCGCCTTGTGAGCCAGGGCGGCTGTCTTGTGTCGAGACCGGAGCAGAACTACACCGAGAAGTGTGGCGATGACAAGCAGGAGAAAGAGGAAGATGGACAGTATAATGACCACGATGGTAACATCAGATTTGTGGACACACTCCGTCTCTTTCACTCTCTGGACATGCCCGTCTGTGATTTGTGAAGCGGTGAGAGAGTGGGTATAGAGAGTATTGGGGTATGAGAAAAAAGGCACACTTATAAATAAAATACGAAGGGTGTTTAAAAAAAATCTTGGTACGCGATATTGAACACATTGGCTAAGATATATTGCTAAAAACTTCTAAATGTAAAGACAAGAACGAGTTGTTTACCTTTTTTTCATTACTTTTATGTCTAAATTAGAAAAAAAATTGAACGGCTTTAATCGTCTTATTTCTGTGTAAACACTTGTTGGCCTTATGGTGATGCATAGCTTATCACAGAAAGAGTCTGAAGTGATTAGAAGAGAAGGGTGAACATTTGAGAAAAGGAATATTAAAGAAGAAATAATGGTTTGAATAAGCTCAATACTATGGGAGTGATCACGAGAGAAGTGATAGTATTGGGATGAGGAAAAAAATTAAGGCAACGATGCTGAAATTGACACGTCATGAAATGGTCAAAAGAAAGAGAAATAGTCAAAGAGAAAACCCTGATCCACTCTAAGGTAGGCAGACTCGTGGAGATAAAACTGATCTCCAAAGCAAAAAGATTGATGAAACGGACAACAAAATATTTATAGTTTGGAAGAGGGTGCATGAGAAGGACAAAAATGCATGAGAATGAATATGGCAAGACATTGAACGAATTACTTAAAGAACTGGTGTTTCAACATGTGTTAACATCATATATTACATCAGTATGATAGAATTACCTGTGACTGCATTGGGGTCATAGACAGTGACGGTCCCGCTGACTTGATCTGAATCTTCCGTGTCCCGCTTATAACGAATGTTTACAGATCTCCGCCTTCGGGCTCCTGGAAACATATGTGTGGGTCGATACCATTACGAAAGTAGTTTTTTATTTAATCTTAAACCTAAACGAATCTTAGATTCAAGCAAAAGTTTATCAAACAAGTATATTAGTGAAATAAAAAAAAATCCAACAAAAAACGCCCCCCCCCCCCACCGCAAATAGACTACAAAACAAGAAAAATTATTTAATTATAACCACAAAATCATCATAAAGGCAAACAAAAAGAAAAAGAAAAGGTTTGGAAGATTTGATGAGTCTTTTCATATCTTACCACAGCTTTCAAGAATCAAGACAACTTTAGCATCAATTGTCGTTCTCTCATACAAACAGGAAACAATACATGGAAAGGGAAAAAAGCTTAGATATTACGCTTTTAAGTGACTTTTAAACGTTATAAATATAAATCTGGATGGTTAATTTTATTTTTTGCACGTTAAAATGAGAGAATACAAATATTATGCTTAACTATGGTGAAAAAAAACTGGCGTTATTAATGATAAAAACCATAATGGTTCTTAGGAAAACTGAAAGAGTTTTAAGCATCACGCCAGTTTTCTTGTTATTTAAAAAATACTATATAAGAGTGATGTTTCGAAATAAAAACAACCCGGGAAAATTTGAACCCTAATTTCTCCGTTGTTAATTTCAATCATTAAAAAATTAGACGCACACACAGAAGTCAAGACCACCCTGTTCGTTATGCTCTTTAGTGTGTAAGCTTTTTGACGGAAGCAGAGGAGTGTTGGATCATCATAAATCTTGACTTAGGTAGATTTGCAAAATACTAAAATCTTGACACACAGGCTCGCGTTTTAGATGATCTTTAATATTTATTTAGTCAGCGACTGATGTAAATGTGAAAATTCAAATAAAAAAACTTTTCTCTGTTTAGATAGTAACAGCTGCTAAAGGATTGAGTGTTATAATTTCTACCTATCTGCACAACAGTTGACAACAATGGAAAACCAGATGAAAGCTCTGATGTCTTGAAACAAAATTTTCTCCTCTCCTACCCTCTATTCCTACGTTCACAATGCTTAATTAAGCACACAAATGCATTCTGCAGATATTATTCACAGGCACCTTCATGTTACATTCTGTCTTTAATATCGAAGATATATGGACATCATGATAAAGTTGAAAAAAAAGTAGTCCTATAGCAAGAGTAATCCTGTGGGAAGAGTCATTTGCGGGCAAAGCGTGTACTGGGCGCACCTTGTCTTCATTCTCTACTTTAACCTTTCCTAGTTAACAAACAGATACTAAAGTTATCCTGCTGGTTGACAGGAGGGTTTTTATCGTCCGCCGTATTCGTGGTTTGAACTCGTGTCCTCCCGCTCTGCAGTCGAGAATTATGCCACGAGACCAATTTTAAATTTTTGTTTTACGTTGACAAACAGATTTTAGGTACAATGACCCTATGAATGCGCAAGAGACGGAAACCTACCTATAAAATTAACGCTAAGCTCTGAGCGTTATTTTTATTTTATTTTTTCTTCAACATATAAATGTTAACAGATAATCTCAATGAACCAATTTATCTTGACTAACATCTAATGCTAGTATTGTTCAAAAGGTCCAAAAGAATATCAGTTTAAAGTGGTACCTAAGTTGGCGGTCAAAAGAATTATGACAAATATGGTAATACATCAATCGCCATAACTTTAACAGCGATGTTAAGTTTATTGACATTAACAACACGCAAGAGACAGAAACCTACCTATAAAATTAACAGTGAGCTCTGGGCTCTCTTCAGTGACACCACCAGCGCCACCATCTGTGACTATACACTTGTACGTCTGTTGTCCAGCTGTGCTTGATGTTTCAGTGAGAGTCGACTCTGTGCCCACTTGTACTCCAGCCTTCTGTATAACGTACGAGTATGGCCCGGTCCCTCCGGCGGCTTTACAAGTGATTTCTACGTTATTGTTGACAGTGATGTCTCCTTCAGGGCTCTGGGATATTCCAACCGTAAAAGCGTCTGGAATTACGAGACAAACAATGGGAAAGGCGGGTTGTAAAATGAAAAGCAATAGAAGTTTTAACATTTCCTACATATACTTTTGTATTTCGACTGTATTCGCAAACAATGAAAATGATTGGTGAAGAGAAAAATGCGAGTATCGCTAAAGTCATGATGTCATTATGCAGTCCATTTTTCAGGACTCTTCTGATTTCTTTTGGACTGTACCATCGAAAAGCAAACGCTAAAGCTAATCCTTTTTTGCTTTTTTATGGCGTGTGGGTAACGGAGAAGGATCTTAGCGGTGAAATAGTTTTAACCGCCAAACTTACCTACATACTCCAGAGAAATAGGCTCTGATGTCTTTGTGTTGCCATTTGCATCTTTTACATCACATACGTAAGCTTTTGTTCCTACAGTACTGCTTGGTATCGCCAAAGTGTTCTCAGTGACGTAAGTAGGCGTGGTCGTGTCGCTTTGCAATCTAATGGCGTACTCTAATGGAGCAGTACCACCATTTGCAGTACAGGTCAAGGTCACAGCCTCGTTAAGGCCAAGAGGATTGTTTTTATCAGATGAGATGGACACAGCAAGTTCTGGTGTCGCATCAGCTGTCAACGTCAAAGACAAGAATTAAAATGTGTCAAAGTAAAGGTATAAACACAAGTCATTTGTTTCTTATCGGTCGTTAACAGGGAATGTTTTTTGCGATAAACTAACTTTTACATACTTCAAGACTTTCAAAATCTTTTATAGTAAGACAATTATCAATAAATACAGTTTTTTATACCAGTCTATAAATTTGGAAGTGAGTCACAAGAGAGCTGCCATGCTTTCCTTTGATTGCCCCCTTATGCTTTGGAATCAAAGTTCTAGACATTGGATTACGCAGATCTGGTAGTTATCACACTTAATCATTAATGTATTCCTTTTTTTCGAGTGAGGAAAAGTAGTAAAAAGTTTAAAATCATTTTAGCCTTTAGTTTTTTTTCTTAAAATGGATTCTAAAGTTGTGGTTTTTTGAATCTTATGATCGACCGTTCTTTTTATCACTTTTGACATCATATTTAGGCGTGCGCGCGTGAGATGGTGGGTGTACGTGTGTGTGTGTGCCCTGTGTGTACTTTACGCGTGAAAGCATGTGAATGTGAACTTTATTTTTCCTTTTACGGTACTTTTTCATATTATTTCTAAAGATGCTATGCGCATAGAGCATTTTTTAAAGGTTTCAGCTACAGACTTGTATCCTATAGTGCAATGAGCGCTACAAATTCTATTTATAATTATTATTATTATTATTATTATTATTATTATTATTATTATTATTATTATTATTATTATCATCATCATTATTATCATCATTATTATTATTATTTTTATAATTATTGTTATTATTTTTATTAATAGTATTCACTTCTTTATAAGCATGCATGCTATATAATCTGTTCCAGATCTACAGGTCTGTCAAAATAGAAACCGGTGTACAAGCGCCATTGTTTAAAATTTAAATCACAATTTCTTCCACATGTAAACGTTACCACACAATTTCACAGACCCATTTTTTCTGGTCAAACATCCAATGCTAGTTTTGTTTTAAAGTTCCAAAAGAGTAGCACTTTAGGCTGCTTTCTAAGTTAGTGGTTTATTCATTTAAGACATAAGACAAAAAATATATTATATTTTAATTCATTTATCAACAAAGCTCAAGAGCGGTGTTGAGAACATGTAGTTTAACAGACACAAACCTACCTATAAAATTAACAGTGAGCTCTGGGCTCTCTACAGTGGCGCCACCATTGCCATTATCTGTGACAATACACTTGTACGTCTGTTGTCCAGCTGTGCTTGATGTATCAGTGAGAGTCGACTCTGTGCCCGCTTGTACTCCAGCCTTCTGTATAACGTACGAGTATGGCCCGGTCCCTCCGGCGGCTTTACACGTGATTTCTACATTAGTGTTGACAGTGATGTCTCCATCAGGGCTCTGGGATATTCCGGCAGTCAGTGTGTCTTTTTTAAATAAAGAAAGAACGGAATGTAAATTACAATTAGACAGTTTTGTGTTTCAAATCTTTCCTCTTATTTTATAATTCTACCCCCAAGCAAAAAGATGTTACAAATTCGAAAGTGATAATTTTGAGTCAGTCACTAAAATTATTGTTCACCTAACACAGCCAGTTTTAAGAACTATCTTATTATCTTTTTGCCCAAACCACATAAAAGTTGTTTCAAACGCCTATCGCACTGCGCGTCGTCACTGGAGTAAGGAGAACTGATGATGATTTAAGCCAGTATAAGATATACGTTCTAAAAGCCAGACAATGAAACTTACCTACATACTCCAAAGAAATGGGCTCTGATGTCTTTGTGTTACCATCGGCGTCTTTCACTTCACACACATAAGCTTTTGTTCCTACAGTACTGCTTGGTATCGCCAAAGTGTTCTCACTGCCGTAAGTAGGCGTGGTCGTGTCGCTTTGCAATCTAATGGCGTACTCAAATGGAGCAGTACCACCACTTCCGGTACAGGTCAAGGTCACAGCCTCGTTAAGGCCAAGAGGATTGTTTTGATCAGATGAGATGGACGCAGCAAGTTCTGGTGTCGTAGAAGCTTGTATTGTTAAATGAGAGCGAAACGTGAAAAAGTTAACGTATACATGTGGAAAAGATGTTTCTATTTTAAATGTCTCAATCATACATTGGTACACAATTTCCAGCAGCAGCATTCTTGATAATACTCAAAACTTTTAAAAACTTTATCATCTTGCTTTCTACACATTAGCAGCAGAAATAACCGCATAGTAAACCTAATCATCAACATCATCCTCATCATCATCATTAACATAATCATCATCATCATCATCGTCACCACCATCATTATCATCATAAAAATAAAAATCATCATAATTATCATCGACATTATCACAAACAACATCATCATCATCATCATCGTCACCATCATCATCATCATCATAATTATCGACATTATCACAAACAACATCATCATCATCATCATCGTCTTCATCATCATAATCATCATCATCATCATCATCGTTATAAACATCACCATTACCATAGCAATCATGATCATTATCATTATAATCAGTTTAATCATTTTATTGATGTTCGACATCATTTCTTTCATTATCAAATACATTATAATGATCATAGAGTCCATTATCATCATCATAGTCATAGTAATAACCCTAATTACTAACTTTTCTACCATTATTGTTGTCATAAACATCACAAAATTGTCGTCGTCCTGGTAATGATAAAATATAACGACTGTTGCCCAGAAAGCATATCTTGAGGTTGACGCAAAGTAGGCACGTGGTCGTTTTTACTATCTTATTAAGGCGTATATCATTAACCTATGCTATTGATCCATTTCCTTTATCGTGCTTGATCACTAAGAAATGCTTTGGATGTCGCTTTAATTTTACGCGACTAAATATCCGACTTCTAGAACCTGACTATTGTAATCTCAGACTGTTGCTCGATTTGTAATCAATATCACCACCATTTTTTATAAAAAGAAATGTTAAATAAATTTAAATTTAAAAAAGATTACAAAAACTATTGTTAGACTTGAAGACTTTCTCTGCCAAAATCAGTCTCAAGACTGTACGTATTTTCCCCAGCAGGCCAACAAGCACCAAAGAAATTCAACTCATATTTCAGAGTATTACAGTACGGCAGCCCATTAGGCGCTCAAAAAGTAACATTCTGCAAACTTCAAGTTCTGCTTTTAGCCACGTACCCATTTTCCAGGTGGGTGGAATGACTAAAGTGGAGATGAATATATTACCTACGGAAGTTACATCATGCGTCACCGTTGGGAATCGAAACCGCTACCGCTGGATGACGAGATCGAGTCGCTAACCGCTGAGCCACGCTGCTCCACAGTTTATATATATTAAATTATTTGTTTTTTAAGAGACGGTGCACCTCAGGAGTCAGATTATGAGGTTAACACAATTAATACTTACTTGTATCATCCGCGGTGTTGAGAACTAAATCTTGAGATTCATATCCAGCGCACTGGGCAGGCTAGAGGGAGAAACAAATACACAGTACATAATATAGTGGAAGAGTAGAGATTGGAGAGTATATAGTGAAATCCGCCTAAGATAAACCCTGTTTAAGATAAAACTTGGAGTTAAGACAAAACTGGGTTTTGGTCCTTTTCATTTTTTTTTCTTTATAAGGATCCTGCTTAATAAATATAAACACCATGGAAAAATAAACTTTACGTTTGGGCGCAGAGAGATTTATCTTCAGAGGATTCCACTATGAATTAAAGAGTTTAGATTGCTTTAATGTTCATTTGTATCTTCCTAAGTAACATCCCCCCTAAAAACAAGCCGAGTAGATGATGAAGATGATGATATTATAGAAAATCTGAATATATGTAGACGTCAATCGTGGACAACGCCATGAGCGAAAAATGGTGCTTTTTACAAACAGAATTGTTTGTGAGCTCAAGAAGCTTACATTGTCTGTTATGAAATTTATCTACACTATCAATTAGTAGCATTATTATTTTTCATTCAGTGAGAAGATTGAAGTGCTTGGCTAGAACTTGAACATTCCCTTGCATGTTCCGGGAGTGATGGTATCAAACAATCATACACCATACATCAACCGATTATTTTACATCATGTTTTGCTTGGTTTGACACTAAGGAAGAGTTTTGTTTCCTATTTTCGTGCAGCAAACTGTCTCGTTTGCCCTTTGTTGCTATCAAAAGTCTCGCCTCTAGGGTGAAGAAGTCGGAGGTTGCACTAATTATTGAAAAAGCGCTGCTATTTTGAACAAAATATTTTTCTGAGCTTCCAAAAAGCCAAAATTTTTATAAAGTTATGAAAGCTCTGCGTAAAGATATTACAATTTTTTGTTGGCTTCAAATAAAGAGAAAAGGAAGAAAAAAAAATTGTTTCAATGGCGTTTTGTGAAATATGGGATTTCATACTTCCGACTCATAAACAATAAACTTAATGATTCACTCAGTGGCCTATTAATTATACTCATAAATTCACCTATTTCTATGATAAGCCGTCGTGAAACATACTTTTTGCCTCTGTTTTTTTTCGATAAAACGAATGTCAAAATGTATTAGTCAATTCTGCTTACTGTCGTAGCTAATAATAAGTTTTGCCTGATTTTCTGACTAAGCCATTAGTAGACAAATAACCATTCCTTATGTTCTTGTTTAACAGTACAAACAGTCTATTTAACGTGGTTCTGAAACTGAGCCACCGTCTACTATAACTGTCACCTATTTAAAGTAGGTGCACAAAGACTAACCTAAATCAATCATTGATGATTGAAAAGGTTAAGCACTCTCTATTAGTGTGAATGAAGCATAAATTGATTGTCAAATCGGCCCATGAAAAAAGCAATAAACAATCAAGAACAATTTCGCCCTGTTAAGTAAAGAAAAGAGAATTTTTTATATATCGCCTAATCCACGAATATGCTCTAAGCGCTTTATATGAGTTCCTTGACAGTAAAGTACCTTCTGTACCAACCAAAGTACCTTCTGAACTGGCAAAGGAGTAGCAAGTAAAGCTGCATCACTATAGCATTCTGACAAGATCTTTTACTGCCTATAGTCAGGTACTCTTTTAACGCATGGGTGAGGCGGAGAAAATATGTGTAAATAGCCTTTCTCATCAAGGACTAAAGGTCGACCTGCCGAAAACAGGACTCGAACCCCAAACCTTTCGGTCCGAAAATTGAGCGTCAACTACTAGACACGACGCCACAGACGCCCTGGCCAGAGATATCTTTGAAACACCTATTAAGACGGTGCAAAATATCAGCATAGATTCTTTAAGGTTATAACTACATTTCCTTTACAAAATGAGGAACACTTCAAAAAGTTAGAGTATACGTAGTTTTTGTGTGTGTGTGTTTGTGTGCTGTGGATCAATGTGACCCTGATGCACATGAAATCACGCTGATCCATGACACTAAAAATTCTCCTAGGAACATCCGCCAGGTTTATAAGGAAACGCAAAATTTACGTTGCCTAAGATACAGTGCCTCAATAAACCTAATGTACGAGGGGTCATTACTCTGCGTCCATCACCCACACCAGTACTTCTCTACTCTTCTGGGAGTGTCCGCCATCTTGAAAGGGGAACGCAATATTATTATTATTATTATTATTATTATTATTATTATTATTATTGTTATTATCATCATCATCATTATTATCATCATTAATATTATTATTATTATCATTATCATTATAATTATTATTTTTTTATTATTATTATGTGAAATGCTTTTCTGTATTCACTTGTGTATCAATGGTCTCTGCTCTTTGTTTGTCTAATATGTTGAAATTGTTCTGAGGCTAATGCAAGTGACAGTGTGAAATTAAAGGATTATTGTTACTTATTCTAAAAGTGCTTGTGTGTCTTCTGTATTTTATGCTGTTAAACCGAAACAACGAGCCTCTATGGAGACAAGGAAGTATTATTTGAACTTTGAACTTGACGTGAAAATACTCAACTTTTTATACAGTTTAGTACGTACCGGATTGCAGTTTGCTTCCTCCCCAGACTTGCACAAATTGATCGTACACTGGAACGCGACCTGATTGGACGGTCCAGTGAACCGGAACGCCTTGATGGACATGAGAATCACTTGAGGCTGACCAGCGGGCACAGTCGGCTTGGACGGGAGGCTTTTGAACACGCCGGCAGCACCGCTCGCTGGACACCTGTAGGGCATGCAGGACAAAGCGAAGCATAGTTTAGCCACGAAATAAGATAATAAATCTTTTTATTATTTTGTTGCATCGCTGGGTACATTTTTATTTCAAAGAATCATCAAAATTGAGGCATAAATATGCATAACAGATGATTGGTTAAAATATTGTAGGTATATAATTATTTTTCAAGTACACAGTAACACACCTGGCCATGTACTTATTGATTTTAAAAAATTAAATGGATTATAAAGGAAATAATCTTAAGAAATAGGTTCTTTGTGTGGAAACACAAGTCATGAGCCCTGGGCATATAAAAGCATTATGAAGAGCGACCTAAACGACCAGGTCGCGTGCGGTGCTTCTTCAAGGCCCGCTTTGTCTCTGTGGCTTTGCGACTATAGGTTGAAAGCATCTAGTTAACCGTAAGTCCTTTGTTAGCGAAAAACAAAGAACAAGCCCAACGATCAAACCAGTCAAATGACGAAATATCTCACAAAAAACTTGCAGGCTGAAACAAGTAAATATTCAGGACTTAAGCAACCAGGCCGAATAAAGCAACACTCCACTTTATCCTAATTTTGAATTTATAACGTTTCTTGAAAAGTCTTTTTTGTGCTCTTTGCTCATTGAGAGTAACTTTAAATGCAGTCAAAAGAATCAAGACATAGCAGTATAATCTTTTCGCTTTTAAGATCTTACACCCACAACCAGTTCTGGTGGCTAGTGCTTAAAAGATTGAAAGATAATAAGGTATAAAACTAACAATATATAGAAGAGGGCTTTAAGTTGTAATGCCTGAAACGATTTTGCCATTTGTATAATTCGATCCCTCGACTTTTAGCAGTTTCGACCCCCCACCGCTTTGCATACAATGTATGCCTCATAGAAATCATAAGGAATACTTCATAATAGTATCCTGTGTTCTCTTTGTTTCTTGTCTATGGCAAAGTGTAGTTGTTCTTAGAGATTCAAAGGTTCCATGTGATGCGAACTGGAGTCTCAGTTAAAATGCAAGTCGCTTAGCATGGCTAGGCAAAGATCTTCGCCAACAAACTTCTTTGCTAAGCAAAGACCTTCGCCAACAAACGTCTTTAAAATAAACATAGTGGAGACATCGTATTAGCTTATAATTAAGTTTCTTTTAGTGGCAAGGCAGTAGGTGCCTAAGTTTTTAAGTCGAGGGTTCGAATCGTACCTAGAGTAAGTATGTTTTGGACAGCTCTAGTTAAATTTTACCTCTATCTACAACTGACACTGATAATTCCATCTTTACTCCTGCGCAGTGGCTGCCTCCACTATCTATAAATATAATGCTTGGTTAACCCCGGTCACTTCACAAACTTATACTCTATATGCATTTTCTCAATATAAAGTTATCATCGTTTGGAACAAAAAAAAAAGCTGAAAGAAAGGAGGCTAGTTAATAAGGTATATATATAATTATATATGTTTCTGAGGTAATTCCAAAACCTAAACGCTTTTGAGGGCTGCTGGTGGCATATTTGTTTAATTTCTTAGCATAAAAAACTAACCCGTCATTGCCGATAAGGTCTATCGTTTTATAGTTCTGGTCGCCTTGAGCAAGAGAGTTGTTGGCCTTACAACCGGACAGCCAAATGGCGGTATATTCTGGAATAAAAGGGAGAAAAAGTGAATCGGATGATGTAAAACTCCCAACTGTAAAATGGGGATGCGCTACTTAAAAGTACGGAAAACTCCGGACCATCACAAAGCAATACGCTACGTAAAAGTACGGAAAACTCCGAACCATCACAAAGGAATACGCTACGTGCAAGTACGGAAAACTCCGAATCATCTCAATGCAATACGCTACGTGAAAGTACGGAAAACTCCGAACCATCTCAATGCAATAAGCTACGTGAAAGTACGGAAAACTCCGGACCATCACAAAGCAATTCGTAACGTGAAAGTACGGAAAACTCCGAACCATCACAAAGCAATACGCTACGTGAAATTACGGAAAACTCCGAACCATCTCAATGCAATGCGCTACGTGAAAGTACGGAAAACTCCGAACCATCTCAATGCAATAAGCTACATGAAAGTACGGAAAACTCCGAACCATCTCAATGCAAATTTCTGCGTGAAAGTACGCAAAACTTCGGACCATAACATGGGGATGCGCTACGTGAAAGTAAAAAACGGATCACCGCTCTACAGATGGTCCAGAGTCTTGCGTACGAGAGATAGAGAGAGATGGACACAGAATAAGAAACAGAGAGACAGACATACAAACAGAGACAGAGATTGAGAATGGCTCCTTGAAGACTATACATATGACCTTAGAAAACATTAGAGAGCTATAAAGAATGATTTTAAATAAAAGATTTAATTAAAATAAGAATACGAAGAAAAAGAAGAAGAAGAACAACAACAAGAACAAGAAGAACATGAACAAGAAGTACACGTACTACAATGTCTTATCTCATATAGAGTAGAGAAGGAGGTGGGACAATAACGTTATAATACTGAGGCGACGAAGGTAAAGTCTCTAACAGCATGACATTAAAAACCACAACCAAAAAAAAAAACTCTCTCAGTTAAATTTAGTAATCTAATTTACGAAAAGAACTCTTGATGCCAAGCCAACAATCTTCTCCAGCAATTCTCATACTCACTCTTCAACCCTCCAATAAACAACACTCACACACACCATAACTAAGTCGCATACCATTTCCTGTGCCCAGGTTAAACTTGAGCACGACCTCTGTGCCGAGAGGTATGGAGCCAGTGATAGCATTATAACTGGTGTCCAGCAACTCAAGACTGACCACTCCTACTTCACTCTGGACGTTGACCTCATCGTAGCTTCTGTCGACACATAAAATTATGGGATGGAATAGAGATCGAGGTTGTTTTGATAACGTTTATACTATATTTTCCCCTTGATACGCCGGACATAGAGAAATACTCTCCTTCGCATGTGATCAACAACGAGACTCTAATTCATGGATAAATACTCTTATTTGCAATAGATAAACAACGTGACTCTGACTCACGTGGAGCCATATCGGTCTTTTGCACAAAAGAGTTCTTCACTCTTCGCGGATCGTCCGCCATCTTATAGGAAAGCAGATTATTAACGTAATATGTCTAAGCGTAATGGACAGAGACATATATGAAAAGGGAAAACAAGAGGAAACATAAAATATTATTAAGAAGTAACTATCTTGAATATGAAAAAGAATAAAATGATACTAATAATTATGATAACAAAAATAAATTAATATAAATATTAAAATAATAATAATAATAATAATAATAATAATAATAATAATAATAATAACAATAATAATAATACCACTATTCAACCATCATGTATATATCGATCACTTTTTGGTTAAAAAAAACCAACCCGTCTGTCGATTTTCTCCAAACAGATGGCAAATTTATCTGAAATCTGAATGCAACTCGTCTCTATGTTTCAAAGAGTAGTTTGGCTTTTTGTCTTGCTGCAAGACACGGCGTACCATGAGCGCTTGTTTGTTCTTACTCACGCATATGTAACACTAAATTTCAAACGTTTGAAAATCTTACAAGGTAATGTTGATATAAAGTAACTCGATCCTAAAAGAGCTAAAATGGGTAGTTAAATCAATTTAAATGATAAACTCTTTATAATACATCTTGTTTTTCCTCCAAATTTTCTGCTGCTTTGAAAAAAAAATGGTGTTGGAACAAACAAGAACTCCCATGGATATTTCTATATGCGCTGCCCATTGTTTCAGGTCTAGTCACAAATACACAAAGAAATCTCCCATTAAAATTTGTGTAATGTTAGTATTTGAGCGCCTAACAGGCTGCCGTACTGTAATGCTCTGAAATATGAGATAAATTTGCCTGTTGGGGTAAATCTGTAAAGTCATGAGACTGCATTCGGCGGTGGAGGACTTTAAACATATTTATCATTATTTATTTATTTACTTATTATCATCTAAGCGCGGGCTATGTCCTAGGGTGTACTCACGAAGAATCGTCCGCGCTGCTAACCTCCCCAATTCCGACATAGACATCGGTACTGGACGCTCCAGTGATCTCTTTACACTCGGCGGTCACAAACTGGTCCAGGGACGCCTGGTAGAGAGGGTTGTACTGGATGTAGAACTCTCTCTTGTACAGCGTGTGGGCCGGTTCCTCCTAGCAGACGGCCCAAATCGTCGAGTCGGTACGTCGCGTAACCGGCCCGGATCGTC
>BMAT01012316.1:0-12927 GCA_019649035.1 Elysia marginata
AGGGTCGCCAATCCCTAACAGTTATATTAAAAGTACTCGCCGTCTCTGTTTCTTTCTCTCTCTCTGTCTCGCTCTTACTTGCTTTTCGTCTCGCTCTTACTTGCTCTCTCTCTCTCTCTCTCTCTCTCTCTCTCTCTCTNNTCTCTCTCTTTCTCTCTCTTTCTCTCTCTCTCTCTCTCTCTCTCTCATGCTTCTCTCTCTCTCTGTGGCGTCGTGGTCTAGTGGTAGACACTCGGTTTTCAGACAGAGAAATCTGGAGTTCGAGTCCTGTTTTCAGCAGGTTAATGTTTAGTCCCTGAGAAAGGCTATTTAAAAACATTTTTTTCGCCTCATTTATGGGTCAAAGGAGTACCTGACTATAGGCAGTGAAAGATCTTGTCAGATTGCTAGAGTGATGAACTTTATTTGCTGCTCCTCTGTCAGTTCAGAAAGTACTTTGGTTGGAAATGGCCTGTTTAGATCATATTAGTGGATTAGGCGCTCTATAAAAACGCTCTTAACTTTCTGTCTACCTATCTTGGTGTGTGTGCATATCTAAAGGTGTATGGATCGGTTTTGCTTGCTTCTTATTAAGATTGTAAAGATTTTTGTGTCTTTAAAATTTATAAATGTAAATCAGTTTTACTGAGCACAAAATATAGTTGTTTCAAATTTCATGTCTAAGTAACCATTGACTTTGCAAATGCGTGCTAAAGGTAAAAACGCATGAACAAGTTTTTTTCGGACAAAGGGCAACATAACATCAAATAAATGTTTGTATAATTTACAGTGACAGAAAATTTTCAAAAATGTCATTGTGAGTACTTCAACGGTAAAAATGTTTTAAGGCCTGTAAAGGACCAGATTGAAATATGATTTTTTTTTAGAAGCGGGATTTTAGGAATATTAGAGTAAAATAAAATTGTCCTAACGTTTCTTTTTTCATGTCTTGTTAGGTTCTCCAACTGTTCTGCCCTGTTTTTTCAAGCTGCACTCTCAGACAAAGAGTGCTTGAGACACGACGACTTTAAACCTCAATACAGCCCTCTACCTACCGCTGTTCCACCCGTGGGACAGGTCTTTACCCTGGACGAGCAATGCGCAGCACTCTTAAACAACTCGTACACCTGCCGAGAAAACATCACCACCACCATCAACGGGTCGTGGGACGGAATCTGCAGCAACAACCTCTGCCGTTTGCCCGATGCGGCTATTCAGGAGACTGGCTCTTCTTGCTTCGAGATGACGCCTCTCCAGTTCACGTCTTGTGGTAACAAGCGTTGGTGTGTGGACGGCGTTTGTGTTGATGACTCGGACGCTCCGGAAAAACCCGTAGATTGTCCGGCTGGAGACAGTCCTCAGCTTTCTTGCGACGCCAAGCAATGCATGACGGGCCAGTATGATGACAGAACCAGGTTTATAGATTGCTGCCATACCTGTGAGCCTTTAAAAACAGAGAGGTTCGTCGTTTTATCTTCAAACTGGTAAAAAGGTGTTTATGTTGTTCAAGCACGAACTGTTTAAGTCTACGAGAACTTCTTCAATCTGCCGATACGCTTAGATTCATTTATTTCACATATTGACTAAAGCGACCATTTCCTTTTCATGGAGAGTCTTGCTTTCTGTCACTATAAAAACCTTGTTTTATCAGTTGAATTTTTTAAAGCTAGATTTAGTCGACAACGATTAATGTTTCTTTAGGTAAAACGAAGGATAAATATATGATCGAAAGATATTAAAGTATGATGAAATAAGCAGTGCAAAGAAATAGGCTTTCAGTGAGAATGCCCGAAACATGCTTGCCTTTTGTGCGTTTCGAATCTCCGACTTCTAGCAGCTTCGTCACCGACTGCCTTGCTACTGAGAGAAGCACAGCACATACCATATCGCCACCCCTAACGATTCTCAAATAAAGAAGTCTCATTGCGAAAGTCCTTACTTAGCCTCTCTAAGCAACTTGCTCTCTTCAATGCAAAGATCGGGGGGAATCCAGTTTGTCACAGGCCCAGTTTGCCACAGGACCAGTTTGTCACAGTTTATCATTTGTAGGGACCAGTTTGTCACAGGATCAGTTTGTCACAATTTATCATGTGGAGGGACCAGTTTGTCACAGTTAAACATTTAGAGGGACCAGTTTGTCACAGGTCTGTACCAGGAGGACTGGATTCTATACATCCGTTCTTTGATGTTGTCAAACCATATTTATCGTCCTCGTTTTGCTTCGAAAGAACGAAATAGTCTTAGAAAGTTTTAACTGTGTTCGTTTTTTATCAATGTTTATATACCTAATGTGTAAAATAAACAACATGGATGTAAATCGGGTCATTGAGCATATTAATTTATTATTTTTTTAATATTAGTTAATTAAAAAGAACATAATTTTGATTTTTGTGTGCACATTCAAACAAAAAAATTAGCAATTTAGTACTGTAGTTGCAATTCAAGATTTTTTACCTTATAGCTAAAGTTGTTGGTGTAGAGATGGTTCCTTAGCAATGTCAATTCAGCTGATGTTTTTCAATGTTTTTTCTTTTTATGCAAATCAAACTAAGCAAATTACTGTACTCTGTAAATGTAATGAACGCTGTTTTTTTTTAAACAAAATTTAATAATGTCAACTAAACAATGATTCATTTACTATTTCAAAAATGTCAGTGATAATTTCCACCATGCAGCACAATTATATGCATATATGCGACGTTAGTTATTATTGCTGGTATAGCCATTATCCTCTATTTAGCCGATTTTTTTTTGCATTGTCCTGTATGTTAATTTGTTTCGGTTACACCCTTTACAAAGAAAATATAAATTTATTTAATAAAAAATGCCATCATGCAGGGTATATTTGGGCCAGTCAACGCGGGTTGTGCCTGACAATAAGACAAACTTGGTTTGTGACGAACTGGTCCTGTGACAAACTGGTCCTGTGACAAACTGGTCCTGTGACAAGACAAACTGGACCTGTGACAAACTAGACCTGTGACAAACTGGTCCTGTGACAAGACAAACTGGACCTGTGATAAACTGGTCCTGTGACAAGACAAACTGGGCCTGAGACAAACTGGGCCTGAGACAAACTGGTCCTGTGACAAGACAAACTGGGCCTGTGACAAACTGGTATGCTTCCCAAAGATCTAAATCGCACCAAACTGCAACCATCGAACTTGGAAGCGCTAACACTTAGCCATAAACAACAAACACAGAGAACAAGCAATAACATTAAAGGTAGGCTTAGACCTCGTATAAACCACAGATCTGGAGATCAGAATAGACAGTGGAGGCAGATATTTTGCTCACTATGTCCCTTTACAATAGGAAAACAGTAAAAATAACCTAATAAAAAACAGCAATGCTTTTGTTGGCTACGAGTCGTGTTAATTCACCTATTAAATGTTATACTTGTTCGGGATCAATTCCTTGCGCCCAGTACATGCTACAATAATAGTTCTGACCTCTATCTTAGTAGGCTCCCTTGGGTTTTGGAAAAAAACATCAATCTCTTCTACCTTCCATCTTGCAGAGTGCGCACCCCTTTGTGTGGCACGATAGGACAAAATATCACGCACCTAAAATAAAACGCTCTTATTGCACTCTTGTTACAAAATTCCGTGCCAACGACCTGGTAAATATAGGTCAGAGCCATTGAAGCCTCGCCTCCTTCAGGAGAAGCAATAATTAGTTTGGTTTTCTACTCCCTGTTTTTTCCAAAGACATCTTTTTCTTTCTTATTTCCAAAGTCAAGAAAACTTCAAGAACCAAAGTGCTAGTCTGTCGAAACGTGAGAACTTGCCATTAAAAAAACTTGTCTTTTTAAAATCATATTATAAAATGACACGCACGAACATGCTCTCTGTCTCTCTCTGTCTCTCTCTCTCTCTCTCTCTCTCTCTCTCTCTCTTTCTCTATCTCTCTCTATCTATCTCTCTCTACCGGCTCTGTGGCCTAGCGGTAAGACACTCGCTCAGAGATAGGGAGGTGCGTGGTTGATCCCCGGCCGAGTCAAACCAAGGACTTCAAAATTGGTATTAGCAGCTAGTGTTTGGCATTATGGATTTAGTGCTAAGTCTGGTCGGTCCGGTGTCAGGATAATATGACTGGGTGTGGTGCATGTAAGCACTCCTTAAATCGTAGTGTGGCAGCACGCTTTCAATTGTCCCAAGCGCCGTTTCTGATATAATCTTGTAGTTGAAAAGAGACGTTAAAATTCAAACAAACAACCTACCAACTCTCTCTCTCTTTTCTTCTCTCTCTCTCTCTTTTCTTTTCTCTCTCTCTCTCTTCTCACTCATTCTCAACCCGTTATTCCTTATATATCCTCTGCTTCCTTATTTATCTCGGTTTTCCTTTTCTTTTCTTTCCTCCTTTCCTTCTTTCTATCTATCCCTCTATCTCTCTCCATTTCCCGTTATGTCTCTGTCACCGAGACTTGGTTTCCATATGCCAAGGTGGAATACTAGAACTGAGATGCTGGGGATGTTGTTTTTGATTTGCAACCTAATGGTCACATGTCGCTGACACATATAAGCAGGATTAAAAACAAAGAAAGAAGGAAAAAAACAATGAAAACTCAGACAAGTTAGTGTCTAATTAGGCAATTAACTTAGCTATAACTACAATTAAGTAAAATAAGTAAGCATTAACGTCATTATTTCCACATTTTTTCCATTAATTTCTTTTGTATCGATATTTAGACATTTTGGGAAGAGGTGGAGCGGCGGCAAAATTCCTTGGTTTTAGTAGTAAAGGAGAGGTCAACTTTCACACCTTTCCGCCTGCCATTTTTCAAGATCGTAGAGGAAAGAACACGCATAAACAAAATAGTTTTGTCCGCCTTTTTTACTGAATTGTTAAGAGTGCAGAGTAACTCTACATCTAAAATCTAGATTTAGAGTTTAAAAAATCGACTTACATTTAGAAATCATTTTCTATAAGCTAGATTTAGATTTACATATAGAAGATATCTTTATCAAAAGTCTGTATGAGGTTTAGGTCTAGCTTAAGTTTGGGTGCCACATTTCTCCCTTGTTTAGGCTTTGTGTGTGTCGTTTTCTTCTGTTTTAACCTTAGGGCCAAGGGTTAATGTGTCAAGTTTTCTTATAATGTGAAGGTCACTGCATGTCTCGTTGGACCTCGAAAGGCTAAGACTCTGTCAAATACTAATCTTTTAAATTGTCTCTAACAGCTTTCTTTATACTCTTTGACACTTAATCATGACTACATTATTTGGTATTGACTTTCCTGGCCAAATCAAAAATCTGTATTAGGATCTTTTGAGCTCCTGAAGAAAGAAATTGCTGCACTGTATTACTATGATCAGTAACACCATCGTGCACTCTCTGCATTAAACGTTACTACCAGTATAAAACATAACTTTGTTTTCAACTCTAGAGTACTAAAAGACATATTATATTCTTGTTCTTTTTTTTTTCAGAAATAGACATGTAGATAAGTAGCGACTGAAACAACAATAACGTTTAATGTAACAAACTTTGATTTATTAACAATGGACATTGTTTACCAAACATGCATTTTTATACAATCTGACATTACATACTTTTAAATTGTAATGAAAATGCACAGCCATAAAAAGATTCCGAGCATGTATGCAGCATTCAACTCAGGCACAAGAATAGCACTGGTCAAACAAAAAAAAACTGCCTAAAACCCGTTTCACATGACGCCCATCCTCGTGCCAAAGACTCAGGATAAGTTCCTGACCAGTGATACCGTTCGTTTTGTAGCCCAAGTGATGCATTGGAACAGAAATCTTTTTTAACCCTAGAAGTGTTACTTATTAGTTGTTTGCGGCATAATTTCCTTAGTTGTTAGTTCTAAGAAAATAGGAACTTCTGTTTCTTACAGTAGATTAGATCGGCCGACCACGCATCTAGGGTTTAAGTTTACGGTCTAGAGCCGGTCCGGAGTCTTCCGTACCGGAAACGCGTATTGTGAAACGAGCTTGAGCCGACTATGAACTTCTCTTTAGTTACTGATACATTAAAATTCGCTCACCTCACATAATCGAAAGAACAACTATATCTCAGTCTTCTAGAGTTTTGCTTTTCATCTAGATAGATGTTATGCTCTCTTAGTAGATCTTCCATTGCAAGGTCAAGCCTCTAAAGATTTAACATTACGATTTCTTCAGATAAAACTAAATTAAAAATCTAGATTAAATCGTCTAGAAAGCAGGCAGTGAGCAAAACACAACCATGAGCCAACAGATGACTCACCTGCTGATTATAAAACCACTGTAGAATTAGAGAGAACTTAACACTTTACTGGTCTTGAAACGACAAATTATTTTGTTTTAATCAGCCCTTGAAACATATACCAGAAGTAACAAAAAATAGAAAGAGTGCAGATAAAAACAACGAGGTCTAGAGTAGGAGATTTTTTTTTAATGGAGCAACTTGAAATAACATGCACATTGTAAGTTTGAACAGAGAATGTATGAAAAAAAAACCATTGTTTTTTTTTAAACATTTTACATGTATAACAAAATACGCGATGGCATATGGAGTTTGATTATTATAAAGATGGGGCTCACAATGAGAAGAAAAACAGGAGGAGAAACTATGGTAATTGGTTGACGGCGATGATGATGATGATGATGATGATGATGATGATGATGATGAGAATGTCGTGTACGGACGATAATGATGGATAAGAATATCTATCATATTTATGATGATGGTGGAAGTTATTATGAGAACAAGAAAGGAAAGAAAAGGGGTGAGAACGAAAAGAAAGATATTATGGAATTGGGGAAGGTCAGTCAGATAACAAAGAACGGGTGAACGGGTAAAAGCAACATTCTCTTGTATAAAAGCTAAGGTACGCTAATGCACTACTCCGTTCCTTTTTCGTCATTTTATCAATTTCAGGAAAGGCACAGATATAAGCAGGTTTTTTTTCTGTAGTATTCGTTGCAGAAAGTTGCAACTTTCAAGTTCCCGCTATGGGTGTTCGTCATATAAATTCCTCCATTTGTATCTATTTTTTTTTACTTTGCAAGCATTTTTACACTTTAGAAGTTAGAATTTCAGTGCCTTTGATAAAAGAGTAAACACCGCGATTTTCGCTGTAAGACACATCTTTAGATAGACTTATATGATTGTTGCTGTCCGGGTCATCCATGCAATTATCTTTACTAGCGGCCAAGTCACTGTCATCTTGAGTTCCATTTTCGTAAAAATGTTGCACCAAAGATTGCAAAAACACACAAAGTGTAGAACACAGCCATCTCATTCGGTCATAAAGCAAACTACGGAAAAATGTTCCACCAAAGCACAACAGAAAAATATGGGCAATAGAATTCAGGATGAAGAGAAAATCGCTAGCGAGAAAAAGCGCCTCTTTAGTGCCTAGATCCCAGCTCGGTGCTTCTTCCATGGCCAGGAAGAGGTTGAAAGCAACGGGATACGTCATCGCCGAAATGAACACCATGCAAATCACGTACATAGTTATTCGACGGGTCCCACAGCCCACAAAGTTGTTGAAAAGTCCAACTCGTCTGACCCTGTGTGTCTTCGGAATGCGTGTGAGTTGATATACCAGCAGAATACTCACGGGTATGGTCCCGAGCCATGGTAGCCACCCTATGGTGATGAACGACGGGTAAGAGAACATTCTCCTGTTGTGAAACACAAACCGGCAGAAGCGCGAAGTTTTCAGCGCAGTGCTGAAGCTCAGGCAGAGAAACTTAAAACAGAAGCAGAACGCCATCAAGATAGACGAGAACATAATGGAGGAGACCAAAAGCTTGATACGCTTCCTGGAACACACGCCTCGCACCAGCAAAGGCCGGACAACAGCGATGTAGCGCACCACGGAGATAGCCAGCACGGTGAACACCGACGCACACACGAAGCAGTTGAAGGCGACGATGGCTAAATACATGGACGCGTCATAGCCCATCTTGTACAAGGAGCCACTCCATGGCGGGAACATCAGGTTTTGGCGAGAGTACCACCACTTGAAATTGCGGACACAGTAGTACATGAATGTGGCCAGCAGGCCCAGGTCCCAGCAAGCCAGAGAGGTCATGAGACTCACTATTGGAGCTCCGCGACGTTTGGCTGTCCAGGCGAGGATAACTCCAAGGTTTCCGATGAGACCGAGCACGCAGAGAGTTATCTGAGCACTGCGAAAGCCTAGGTACCTGCATGAAGAAAAAATTTTGATTAGGTGTTTAGCCCGTAAAATTTGGTCCTTAAACTTAATCACCGAATCGTAAAAAAAATATACTTTACTCTCTTGACCATATCGCGTAGTTTTAGCTCATATCTCTATAATGACGAAATTGGATGTCGATTTTTTTTTTTGTGCTTCAACCTTAGTATAATGGTTTTTGAGACATGCTTGGTAAAAAACGCATATTACTGTGCTATGGACAGGAACTGATAAAGGATAAATATGGTGTGAAATCTCAATCTATTATAAGGAATACTACTAGAAATAAGGATTTTGGAAGACTAATGATATGTCCGAGAATGTGCATAATGCGTAAGTATTGCATTTGCCTATGAAAATGGCGGATAATTCCGAAAGTGTAGAAAGAAACTCTTTTGTTCACTAGACCAGTGTGAGCCTCTAATTCATGTAGAGTTACATTGATCAATTGCGCAAAGAAATTCTTCTCCAGTCTTCCGAGGCGTCAGCCACCTTGATAGGGATAAACAATATTTACGTCATATGCACAGCTATAATCAGAAGCGAGATAAAAAAACATACAGCCAAAAGTAAACACATGGAAAATCGGAGCTATCGTTGTTAGGCCTTGTTAGGCCTTCGCCAGACAGCAAAAAATAATTACATCTAACAGTTACGTGTGTGAACATAGTATTCTACTGTAAAAGGATAAAAATGAATAAGGAAAAAATTGGACGAGTTACTACTTGGGGCAGTGACAGTGATTTCGGGGAGGCAATTCCATGTCTCAACTATCCTAAGACTAAAGTAGTTTTTCTTATATCTGGGTGACATTTTTTTTGCGAAAATGTCTTAAGTTTAGGGCCAACCTCGGAAATTCCGTTCTATAGAAAAAGCAACGTGGGGGCTTTATTTATTTCTTTTTGTCTATATCTTGAATAATTATTCATAATTTTATAAAATCTTTTACATTTGGAAGTTTATAAAAATGTCTTGTTCAAAACAGCAACGTTCTCGGAGGTGAAACTCGCAACATCTGACTCCTTCACTCTAGATGACGGAAAACAAATTTATAAGCATTATCAAGCAAAATCCTTCTCTTTACAAAGCTAGAATAAAACTATACCAGGATGATCAAAGATTGTTTGAAAGCTTTCATTCTGATGTCATGACATTTTGATTTCACACAGAAAAGTGATAGTGAAGACGTCTCCGAAAATCTAACCAACTTTTTTTGCGCAAAAATCTTTTAATTCGTGCTTTCATTCAAAACCAGGAGCCTTAAGTTGAAACTAACATTGTGACATTGACAATACAGGCATAAATGAATAACGCAAGGGTATTTTGATCAAACATCTAGATCTAAACGACCCAAGAAGATCTGGGTCTGCAGTATGGTTTGGAATCATGTGAGCTAAGAACCAGTGTGTGCTACGAGCCAACGTCTTTCCCTTGTCATAAGCAAGTAGGTCTACATGTAAATTGAAAGTAAAAATTAAAGAAAAAGCAAGTAAAAGAATAAACTCGGCGTAATGCTTTTTAGTAAAAAAAAAAAAAAAAAGCAGAGAAAATTCTTAATCACATATTCTTGATAAAGTGATACATCTATTGAACACCCTAAAAATGCACGAAAAACAGACAATGTCAAAGAGTAATAGAAAGCATAACAAGCAAAGTAGACGTAGGGAAATAACAAGATAATTATATACCCGTGTGGTTTTTATTTGGTCGCAAAAAATGGACGAATAGATAAATGCAAGCTAAGAGTGCTGGGAAAGCTCTAGCTCAGTTGGTAACGCGACTGCCCGTTGTGCAGAAGATTTCGAATTTAATCCCGGTTTAGGTTGGGAATATTTCGAGGCTAGGGAACCCCTTCGTTTCCATCAACCCAGCAGTTCCATTGGTACTAGTTCTAGACTGGGAAGGAAAGGCAGTGATAGAGTGCAGAGGACACTGGTATATTACAATTGGTTATATGGGAAAGGACGACTCTCTAGATATAGGCTTATAGGAACTGGATTAGTGTCCTTTCGCGCTCAGTGCCCTCGGAGATGACTTGCAGGTGAAGTAAGGGTTAAATTACGGCTTGAGTATTTTCTTAATTCGATTGACTAAGAATTTGAGATACATACCATAAAAAACAGAGTATATGTGCGTGAGAAAAGAAACCGAAGAAAATCTCTTTAAAAGTTGGTTCACTTCTAGGAAGCAAAGAGGATATCGAGTGCCGAAGATAACTTTTAAACATTGCGCTTCACAAACTAACAAATATTTGGAACAGAGCAAACAAAACAAAACAGAAAACTAGACTCCAACTTACCAATGCTTTAGTTAAATCGATACTGTAAAACAACTGTGGCACATGGGCTTTGACAAAAACAGACAAGAACGGACTCGACACATTCCATAGAAGGCAACTCAAACGAGTCCTTAAAATCCAATACCCGACAAAAAAAAGTCAAACCATTCACTTTACAAAAAATATTTAGAAGTTCCTCTATCCCTCCAAGTACTTGAGTCTAGATGGAGACTGTTTGGACACCTATTAAGACGAGATCCGTGTATTCCGGCAAACGATGCAATGCAGTTCTTTTTTGCAGAAAACAATAAAAGACCAAGGGGTAGACCAATACCAACACTTCCAGTTACTTTAAATAAGGACCTCAAACACGTTCCCGGCGAGAAAATGGCTTTTTTAACATCACAGTAAGACCTGGGTTTAATTCGAGAAATTGCAGAGAACGGAGACGAATGGAGGACCTTCATCGCGGAGATAAGAAGAGGAACAGCTGAAGCTGTGCGGTCAGAACGACCCTACTAGCGAGCGGCTAGAGTGAGAGTGAGAGATACCATGAGTTGAACAATAAAAAACAGAGAGATGAAACCGGACCAGATCCTAAAGTATTACATCCCTGAATAGAGGTATTGGATACCTATACTTAAACCAGAAAATCGATGCGCATTGCTAAAACCCTGCACTAATGAGAAAGCAAGTGTTAACCAGTTTGAAAGGCGCTGTTTAGAAATTAGATCTAAATAAAAAGTTTAAATGATATTCTGGGTGAAAAACAAAGAGTGGGAAACTAGGGCTAAAATGTTTCTCGAAGCTATTTTTTAACTAACTCTATGTAACAAACATTAAAACTAATTCTTTGTAAGAAGCATTTAAACTTATTAATCTATGTAGCGACATGGCTGGTATCAGTTTGTTTCATCTTACAACTTTGTATTACCAGATGGTGGTTTTTCTTTTCTTTGTTGTTTTTTTTTGTTGTTGTTGTTGACATATGAACCCGTCAAAACCATTGGCCATTGGTACCAAATTAGAGATTAATTTGTACAACACAATGTAGGCAAGCAAAACATGCTAACAAGATCGATATATCAAGCTAAACGATGATTTGTCTCAGAAAGGGGGATAATTAGAAGTAAAGATCAGCATGGAAAACGATTCATGCCCATTATTATCCTTACCACAAACCCAATTTTTGTAAAACACATTACTCGCCTTCACTCTGTTCTCTCATTAATCTCGTCAGGTGTTTCAATTTGTTTTCCTTTCTATGACTAACATAGTTACGTTAGTACCTCAAAGACATGGGGAGATCATTTTCAACAGGTGAGGGAAAAGTGACTGATGCTAAAAATTTAATATATCTAAGTCTCAAGGACGTTTACCTGAATCTTTTGCTTTCGTACTGATGCAACAAAGTCATGTTAAGAAAGTTAACCATGACGGAGTAATGCGTTTCCTCGACAGAACTGTTGAGATGTGAAGAGTCCTCTGGGTCAAAGTGGATGGTTTGGCTCACCCTGTCCTCCATCGAGTAAGCTGGACACAGTCGATGTTTACTGTTATGGATTGTCAGAGAATGAGCGAATGTCACAATACGTAGTGTGCTTCGATGCTAAAATGTTTTGCCTCTGCCGTGCCATCTAATCTAGTTAATCTTCCTTGCTTTGTTCTGTTGTCTCAGCGTTTTAAAAATGTAAATGTAACTCTTGGCCCAACTATTTAATATTATTGTGCATGTGGCGAGGCAAGTACGGTACCAAGCGTTATACCTCTCAGTGATTAATCTTTTTCTTTTAAAAAATGCCAATATGGTATACTACTGCGTTGGGTAGAAGCCTCTAAAACACATCAATTTTGATTTAGATCAGATAAATGCAGTGGGTTGACGTAGAATAATTTGTTTGTTTTAGTTCCAGATTTGACCGATGCTGACTTCCATTTCTTAAAAAAAGAAAAAAAATGTTTGCCAGGATGATCTTAGTAAAAATGGAACACGATATTTCCTTTGAAGTTGTATAAGTTTCGCACAATTTAGAATTAATAGGCTTTTTGGGTATTTGTTTCTATGCATACAGCTTTGTCACTTTCGTAATTTTTCTTATTGCTTTCATTCTTCATTTGCCTTTGTCTCCCGAAAGAAAAGAGATTTTTGAATCGTAAATCTTTGACAGTTCTTTATAAAACTTTCTCAGAAATGAAACGTTCTTATTGTCGGCACTAGTAGTGATCAAGTAGGTTGACTTTCCTATCGCATAACGCTTTTCTCAGGTTTTTAACCACTATTCTTCGCTTATCGATGGTTTTATGCCTATTCAGCTGTGAAATACTTTAAAAAATAAATTAAGAGGGCTAGGCATTAGTATTATGCACAGCTGCAAAGAAAATAGTTGTGCTTTTGCGATGTTTCTTTTATTCTAATCATCGTCCTAGTTTCCTTTTGATTCGGTCTCTTCATCCAGTTTCTCAAAGTTCAAATCTAATCAGCTAATTTTACCGCA